>BMAO01009853.1:0-20474 GCA_019973975.1 Trichonephila clavata | reverse complement strand
TGGATTGTTTTGCATCATTTCTCAGTTTTTAAATTGTAAGTTTGAATTCTAGATTATTTAGAAGTCTTTTAATTACTCTTTCCTTACTTCATCAACACGTGTTATCAACGATTCACACTTTCTTCCATCTAAAATGTCTTTAAAATGTCCCATCTTTATGTCTATCAGTTTTAGTATTTTTACTTCACATTAAACATCATCATTACAGGATATTACAGAATTCCTAACACATATTTTTATTGTTATAAAAATACACAAAGAAAATATCTTTGATGAATATAAGAAGTTAATTTGATGTCTAATTTGAATGGGGCTCTGTTTTTAAAAATTATAACAAAAGAATCTCCGTTTTTGTTTTAATATACACACGTGAGTATTTATTTATTTTAAATAAAACCAACAGTAAAAAAAATAATAATAGAGAGATATTCATAAGCATTCAAATGCAGTTAGGAAAAACGAAATGTCTATTTTACAAGTTGTGTATTTAATTTAGAATAATCCTCCTTGATTTATAGTTTAAGAACTATACTGAGTATTTATAAATTCAAAACTAGACATAATTAACATTTCAAAAAACAAAATTTATTTTAAAATTTTGTAATTTATCATTAAATTTTCTGCAATTTTTACGCAAAAAATGTAGAATTTTTAATAAATTTCAACATATAATAAAGAAAAATTAGTTTTTTTTACAATAGATATTAAATACAATACGGATTTTGAAGAAAGTGTACCTAAATTACAGTTACATTACATTTCTTTACAAATTTAAAGTTCAATTTCTAGTGTTATATTTATTGAATTCTCATAAATAATGCCTCTATGGATGCAGCAAAGTGCTCTCTATTTTTTTAAAAGTAAAATTTAAAAAAATGCAAAATTTGAAGCACTTTTACGTTTTAGTTATCTTAACATAAATTTAATTCTTTGATATTTTACGTTAATTTCTCTGTTCATAATGTATAAGATTTCAAAAACTTGATTTCTGAAGAAGTTTTTGTGTTCTTAACATGGTACGATTTACTCAATTTTTTTAATTTAATGTTTTTCATATTTTTTTGGTTGCCTCCCATGTGTATGTATGACGTAAACAGATTTTGTGCTCAAAATTTCAAAAAGCTAACCATTTAGTTTTTTAAGGGAAACACTTAACTTATGAAGTGATTTTAAAATGCTACTCCTCCTACAAAAATTGACGTACATATATGAAATTTGATTTACAAGTAAGTCAAGCTATGTATAATAAAAGTTGGTATGGGTTTTGGGATAATGTGATTGTTATTAGTACAGTACTTCTTTTTTATGAATGCTTAGTGAAATTTCCTTAAAAAATGTGTAAATTCTGTATTCAATTATTTTTTTAAAAATAAGTATTGCTTTGATTGAAAAATGCATACCAACTTTTATTCTATGTACAATTAGCAACAAGTGAAAAACATTTACAAGCATTAGGCACAATAGAAAAAAGACCAGCATTTTAAATGAAGATAAACTAGTTATTTTATCTTTCTCCGAGATAAGTCAGCTTAAAGTTTTGATTTGTCATTGGGATGTGAATAAAAATGAACCTAAAAGTTATCACAACTCTGCATTTTTTAACTTAGAGCTTTCAAAATTTGTGAGTCTGTAGAAAAGTACGTAAAAAATAATTTAGGCTAAAAAAATTAGATTTGATTTTTTGACTGATTTTTGTCAATTGAATCGTATTGCGTTCATTAAATAAGATATTTAATATCAGATATGCTATTAATAAAAAAGAGGCGAGCATTAAATCGATCACGATCGACTGGTGGACTGCCAAGACATTTTGGGTGACCACCTTTACTAAGATTTGCATACTAAAAGAATCATATTTGTGCAACACCGTTGCCAGCTAGACTAGACAAAGTGGACCGCAACACCTTGAAAAGTTAGAAGTAGACCATAACCTGGAAAAGTCTGATTATTCCTGCTGTAAATGCATTATCAGGAAATAATTCGCATTATGATACTACATACCTTGCATTTGCTCTTATACACAAGTTTTGAAAAAGTGTACTATAATTTGTGCAAAGAAGGTAATATACATTATACTCTCTTTGCTTAGAATTCCCTTTGAAGAAATAATTTGTTCCTCTGGATATGACATATGTATAATTTATCATACTCTGCTGCAAATGTAAAAATCCTCGTAGGTTATGAATGGTTATTTGGATCATAACATGTATTTTAACTATGCAAATGCTGTCCTATAAAACAACTAATAATTGTACTTATTATAATAATTTTCTCTTCAACCCTATCGCGGTTCTATTTACATACTCTAATATTGTCGTTAGACATGCAATTAATCTACTTCAAACAGAACCAAATAGCTAAGATATGCGAAAAAAGTTGATTATATGTAACACAAGATTGTTTCTGGGGAAAAGCCCCCAAAACATGTGTGTGTGTGTGTGTGTGTGTGTGTGTGTGTGTGTGTGTGTGTGTGTGTGTGTGTGTGTGTGTGGTTCCAGAAATTGCTCAACAAAATCCGCATTGGGGACGACGCCTCATTGAGGAAATTGTGAGTACCACAACTAAAGTGACAAATATAAATGCCCGTATTAAACTTTGTGTTAAGGTGCAATTAATGCTTAGCATTTTTAACAGAAAACAGAATCTCTGCATTATATTTATCTCCAAATGTATAGTTTATTCAATAACATTAGCATTATAAGCATCAAACAAAAATAATGACTTATGTTTAGTTGAATGTGGTCCATAAATTTAAATAATATAAAATCCACCGCAATTAAATAGAAAGTTAGGGTGAAAATAATTTCAAGATGGTTAGCAGTTCGTAGAAGAAATATTTTGTGATTTCTGTATTTGCTCATAATTATATATTATAGGGTTGTTACCGTTAAAGTGTATAATTCAGTTATTTCATTTCAGTTATTCTATAAAATAACTAAGGATAGACCATTAAAGTGAAAAATTAGCAATTTCAAACATATATTATAAATTATTGATCATAAATAGCTAAAATCTTTCGAAAAATACATTTTATGTCTTTTACGGATGAATATCTTATAAAGGAAAGCAGATAATATAATTTATTATTGCTCAAGTTGCTAACATTAGTTAAACAGAAAGGGTAAAAAAAATATGCTGCAAAAATAAATTATATTTAAATATTATAAAAAAAATACATGCTGAGAAGAAAAACCGTTCTTCATAAAAACATTGTGCAAACTTTTTAAAGCAAAAATTAGAGAATATTAATTTAAATTTTATGAGATACTTTTATTTTACTTTTCATTACTTATCAGAGCAATGGTTTCTGTGATGACACTTTGGATTGGACTGGTTATCATTTTTTAAACAAGCCCACTTTTTAACATTACACATTTTTTTTTACACGAGCACTTTTTAAATCCTTGTTCAGTACTGCAATTTTGAGCTGTTGCTACAGATCGAAGCGTTATGTCAATATTTGGAGCTTCTTCAATGGAAATTAATTCTCGCTGACATATACTGAACTGATATTTAGAGTACAATTGTTTTATCCGGCCTAATGGAAAAAATCTTTCCTAAAGCAGCTAGAACCGATTCGAAGAACTTACGGGTGTCCGTATTTCATACTGTAACGATCAAGTAATCGTTATTCTTTAGAATACCTAGTTAAATCGTAGAATTCAATAATTTTATCTACTTTAACTGACTTGTCCAGTTATTTCATGCAATACCTAGTTATTCAATGAAAAAACGGATTTCCCACTTTAACGGAAACAGAGTAATTGATTGATGTATAATTTTTTTTAAAGAATATTTAGATAACTCAAATATTGTATTATTTTCACAGGAATTTTGCTACTAAATCGTTCAAGATGACAGCAAATATAAAGAAAAGACCACTATATGCCCTCATGAATGGTATATACTATCCAGAGATGTTTTCACCAAAGTGTTTTAGAGAAGCTTTGGAATACAAACCTCAACCAGATGTGTTTATCGATACCTATCCTAAGTGTGGCACCACATGGATGCAGAACGTCGTTCTTTACATCTTTCGTACAGGCAAGGAACTTGAAGATCCTTCTGAATTCTTGAGAGCTTCTCCATTCATTGATATGCTCGGAATGGAAGATGTTAATAATATGCCGAGACCTGGAGCTTTCAAAACCCATCTGCCCTACTCTCACTTATCGTATTCTCCGGAGGCCAAGTATATTTTTGTGGCTGGAAACCCAAAAGATTGTTGTATTTCCTTTTTTCACCATGCTAGAAGTCAAGCGGGTATTGGGTACTGGGACGGTGAATTCCATGATTTCTTTGAGCTTTTAATGGCAGGAGAATTAGAATACAATGACTATTTCGACCATCTGTTGGGTTGGTATCCTCATCGCAATGACTCGAACGTGTTTTATACCAGATACGAAGATATGAAAACTGACATCAAACATATAGTGCTGAAGCTCTCCAAGTTTCTAGGAAAGGAATACATAAATGCAATAGAAAAGGACAATAACGTTCTTAACAATATTATACAATACAATAGTTTTGATTCTATGAAAAAGAAGTTATCTGAAGCCCATGATATTCAGAAAAGAACAAGATTTTCTTGTCCTATGTTCAAGGGACATAAATATTGTATTGAATTTACCGCATCTTTGAATCCTCCAGATGAGCTTCCAGAATTGCAATTTGTTCGAAAGGGAATTGCTGGGGATTGGAAAAATCATTTTTCACCTGAACAAAATGAAAGACTTAACAAAAAGATGTTAAAAAATGAAACATACAGAAGTTTTGCAGTGGTACCCAGTTGAATAATATTTTATAACCACTGTACTGGAGGTTTGATACCATATAAATCTCAAGCATTTGATTGTATGTATATGCTGTATTTTACTTCAACTATTTTTTTTCGAATGTCCGAATGCATAACAATATTGAACTAAGAAAAATATACATAAATTTCAATTGTATTTTCTCTTTTCTTGCATGAGAACTTGTACTATTCAAAAACTAAATTTTCACATATATCTTTCTTAAATTATTATACTACAACGATGCATTAGTGTTAAGGAATCATTGAATGTTTTTTTTTTTTTGTTCTTGTATATAAATATGTAAAATTTAATAAAATTCTAATGCTGTAGTTATTTATGATTTATTGGATATGATCACAGATATGAAACAACTATATTATAAAAATAAAAATTAAATTTTCAAATGAGAGATCTCTTGATTTTTCCCCTTGTACTTTAAAATGTAAATTATAATCTCGTAATTAAAGGAAAATTGAATTTTTTTTTCCATTTTGAATACAGAATGGTGAATGATAGTTTAATAAAACATGTTTAAAACGAATATTCTGCTGTTAAGAGACATGCTTGTTTTTGGTAAGTAAAACACAAATAAATGTGGTTTAATTTTTTTTTTTAATTAATTTAATCACTTGGTATTTTTAAAATGAAAATTTGCTATACTGAAAATAAAATATGTACTTTCACGTATGTAGAAATATCAGCAACTCAAAGAAAAAATATTCATTGGAATACATGTTACATATATACCATTTTTTACAGTTCTAGAATCGAGTATTAAATAACAGTATTCTTGGGTTTTACAAATTTTTATCATTATAAGAAGAATCTTTAATATTTTAGCATGCAGTCTCTGTCTTAAAAATCATTATTCCTATTAATTTTTTTTTTTTTTTTGAAAAAAATGATATTCCAAACATTCTTGTGATCTTGACGGCTTATTTGTTATTGAATACTGTTAAAGTTTTCGAATTTTAGCTGCTTTTAAGCAATAATAAAATCAATTTTTGTTATCAGTACACTACGTACCCAGGGTCTTTTTGACATGGTTGTGAAATCGTACCAAATGAGATATTTTGTCGCTCAGCAAATTTTAATCGAAGATGGCGGTCTAGCTTTAAAAACTTGACGTGAAATGAGTTGAAGTATTTATTAGATTATTCTTAACGAAAATGTGTAAAACAACGAAAGAACATTGATTTAAAAAAAAAGCAGAATTTAAATAAAATAGTTAACTTAGCAAGATATACTTTAGTTGCAGAAAATGACATGGAGAAATGTGAGTATTTCCAATTGTTTTTATGCCTGTATACTATGGTAGTAATTAAGATAATATTTATACGTTATCTCTATAGGAATGTCTAATTTTGGTTCTAAAAGTAGTTGGTAGAACCATAAAATCTTTTTTTATATACAGTCAGTTTGCAGTTAACACATACAAGATCAATATATATATATATAAGTACCCAAACAAATTAGAAATCATAAATGCTTCTATTTCAGTTTTTAAATTCAAGCGAATAATAATCAATAATAAATTCTGTTTACCTTGTATAATCCAGTTATTACTATTATTTTTAACACTATTTTCCCTTATAACTATTCGATTGATATGAAGAATACATGATTAGTGCAGCCATCTAATGGCGCAGATTATACTACTAAGTCCCAATAACGATCTCATGTAGAAAACAATAACGGAACTGATGTAAATATTTGGAATAGCGTGATTTGCAGTAAAATTCGAATTTTACAAAACAATTACCAAGAAAAGGATAAAAAGAAATGGGGAAGAAATCACCTCTAAAATAAAAGATCTCTGCATTCTGACAGTTACAATTCAACTCTTAAAAAATTATGTAATCTGTGCTGTATCACTACGAAACCTTTTGTAAATATTATTCGTTTTTTTTTTCTCTTTTTTTTAATGATAATTATATTTTAAAATAAAAAAGAATGAAGTGGTTTTCATAAAAATGTGTTGTTGTTTTTCCCCTTTCTGACAAAAAAGTCCATTTAGCGTGAAAAAAAAAGAAAGAAAGAAAATAAAATTGATATTAGAGAGAGAGTGAGAGAGATGCTGCTTTTCTCTGAAGAAAAGGAGGAGGGAAAGTTAAATTCAGCTCTTTATGCAGGTAGTACAGTTGTCAGAAATTATGATTGCCATTTTGATGAACTTATCGTCATATTGTTTCGCCAAATATTTTTTGTTACCAACAAGTGGACTAGAATGGGATCCATTTGTGAGTTTGGCTTATGTGATAAATTGTTTCTCAGATGAATTCATCAGAAGTCTGTTTACAGAATTTACGGTTTATTTATTTTTGGACTGACGAACATATTTCAATGTCACGATGTACATGGCAAATGGGCATGATTCGAGAAACAACTACAAATTTATAAATTCGCCGAATTTCAAGTTGCTGATCCATAGTCCCTACAACTAATAAGTACCATTATCTTCTAATCACATTTATATTTAAAACGGTTAAAGAAGATGACAATTCTTTTGCAATTAACTTCAATAAATTAAATGCCGAAGTCGATAGAATACAAGCTTAAAAGAAATTAATTGGCTAGTAAGGTTTTGTTGGGTTCAGGATAGCCGATGTCGCGGGATACCCATATTACTATACTGCAGGTCCCTTGTGTGAAGGCTACGTTGAGGTATTCAAGACGACGTGATGTGGTAGAGGTTTAAAGCTCGAGATCTGTAGTCTGGCCTGGTCCGTTAGCGAGTCTATGGTTTCTCCCATTTGTGTCTCTATAAATACGGATTATGTCACGCCTTAAAGAAAGATACGTGGTGCAGAATCATTTATGTTGGATGTAGCCGTCAATACTATTTGGCCATTGGTCCCTTGCCACCCCACGTGGGGTGACCTTTGAAGTCGAAAATTGGAGTGGGAGCTCTGTCGGTTTGACTAAAGCAAGGTTAAAGGTTCATTTGCTCCGGAAGTTTTGTTCCGGCATTGTCTTATTGGAGTACTTTTCCACGAGAAATTAAGTGACCGTCGAGAAATCATTAGTTACTTTACAAAAAGCCGGTCTCATGGAGACCGTTGCAATTGAATTATTATATATTAAGGTTGCAATATATATATATATATTATATATATCGATACTACATGAGGACAATTGGTGACGTATTTTGCAATTTTGAACCTGGTCAATAACGAAGCTGATAGCTGATTTGGCATTTTCCTCTTAAAACTTTCATACCTAGCCCACAAGAAGATTTTCTTCCAGGGTAGATTTAACGCGAATCAATCCTTTCTAAACGACGGGTCTTTAGTGGCACTAGGAATCGATTTAATGATTCGGCAAACACATTGTTGTTCAAAAGTTCGGGATCATGACCCTCGATTACCTGGTGATTCAGGTGGAAAAAAGTGAATTACAATTGTCCTCCGAAAAGCATCATAAATAAGATTCATAGGGTTATTGGCTAGTTATTTGACTGGCTAATATCTACCACAATATCCTCACTTTACTGAAAATTATCAGTCAGTTAAGCTCTCTATGGATAAGCTTTGTGTCGTCTATAAAATTGAAATCAGGACCAAATGCATTCCTGACAAAGCGAATAAAATTTCAAAAATTTCATCTCTACTTCACTGCAGTCACAGAAATTCTCTCAAAGGCGTGGAGGTTTTTGCGGCTTTCTAATATGAATGTAGCCAAACTATCAAATCTAGGGAATTATTGGTTCCATTCAGAGAAAAAAGATTGAAAATCAGTGGTTAGACTGAATATCAACTCATAGGATAAAAGAACAATTGATTCCTGCTCTGATAAATGTTCTTTATATTTTGTTAAACAGGTCTTCTGTGCGCAGAAATGAAAAATATATACAGGTTTCTAGACTTCAAATAGATTTCTCTCGTGTAGTCTTTCTTTAAAAAATAATCACCGAAACTACAGTTTTCTAACGGTCGCATAAAGCTTACAAAACAACCAAAAAGCTATTGTATTTTCATAATCCTTCACTGTAATTGATATATATTGTCAATCGTATTATTCCTTTTAAACGTATTACTATAATGTTAATTTGTATCATCACTTCTAAACGTATTGCTTTATAAAAATAAAAAATATTAGCTGCTAGAACATAAATTATTTTTTTCACATGCACGAGACTTTTTTTATTTCCATTTTCAGAAAAACTAAACAATTGTTTATATTATGGTAAGCTATTGCTGATGCACCCACCCTTCTCCTTCTCACATAAAGAGAGAAACTTTTTTTGTTTTATTTCTATTAACCACAAGTGAATTCGTTTTTAGGGTTGCACCTTAATCTTTAGTCGCTAAACTTGGAATTTGTCGCCAAATTTGGAAAATGGTATATGCAATAAGTCGCCAAATCTGGAAGTGGTATATGGAATTAGATGCCAAATATGGAAAGTGTTATTCCTGATGTCCTGATCAGGACAATGGAACAAAATTGTGAAATTATTGTATTGTCATTAGTCCTTGACAAGTGTGAAAAAATTTCGATTAATCTGACCTTTTAAAGTGGTTAAAAATCAAGTTCAAAGATTCCGTTACATACAAGTGAAACTTATTAAAGCGTGTTAATGAAGTTTTTTTCAAATGAAAAGCTGCACTGAAATAGGCTGAATTCATGTGACATCAAAATGTAATAATGTATTCCCAGCTAATCTGTTCATCGCTTCGTTGTTGCCAACTTTTGCTCTTTGCAGAAACATTCTTTTAAAAAGTGCATATTTACCAATAATAATAACGTATACAAGGTAAATATATTTAATTTAAAAAGACACGAATAAGATAAGATTTTAAAAAATTTACAAACATTTTAAATGATTTTTTTTTTTTTATATTTGAGCATCTTTACCCGATTTAGAAGTTTGAAATTTTATCTAAATTTTGCAAACAGAACAACAAATACAAGTTAGCTTAATGTCAGTTTTGAAATAGGTCATGAACTCGTGATTGCCTTTTTCATGCGACCATCATGAATTGGGCCCATTGAATTTTATTCTTTATCGCACCTTCTATCCCAGCTTTCGATTGATTGATTGTTTTTTCAATTCGAACTTTGAAACTGCATCACCCACCTGCTGAAAACAGCCTGAAAAAATGCCTGGCTTTGATAATTTTAATCTCCCCCCCCCCCTGCCCCCCCCTGCTGCGTTATAAGATTAAAATTAAAATTCTGTTGCCAGAATTATTCTAATAGTGACAAGCTCTTAAGAGTAGAGGCTTTTAGTAGTCTTCTTATATTATTTTTCTCTTTAATTGACCTTGAAATCAGTAGCTTGAAGCAATCTCACCAACTTTTCTGTTCTCTCCATCTACATACCCCATATGTTAATGAAGCTTAGAAGAGTATACACAGGTGTTCTATATAGTCAGTGAAACATTTAGCTGTGCGGAATTTAAAGGTAAAGTTTTAAATTATCTGTGTGAAGTATATCGAAATGGAAATAATTTTACTAAAAGAAAATTTGTTTTGTCTCATTGCATGTCTGTGTTTTATTTCGAATGTTACTTCATATTACCTGCGGATTATGTCCTTTTGTAGAACCAAGGGGAAAGTTCGTTGAGGATGATTTTTTTGTATTAAAATGATTTGAGCAAGTACGAAATCATCTTGCATTTGCACTATTGCAATGCAATGTTTGGAAAAAGCAAAGGGATTATGGTGAGATCCCAGAAACTTTATGTAAGAGGAAGTTCTATGGCATTTCATGCTTAGAATTTTCATGTTATTAAATTATACATAATTTAATGACCGATAAAAATTTGTTTCAATTAATATCCTACTTATAGGTCATAAATTAATAAAAAAAACTAATTTTAGCTTATTTATATAAACTTAAACATTAAATAATAATACAAAAACTTTGGTTTTAGGTTTTAGACGTGTACTATCGCACACACTTATGAAAACACTTATAACAATGTATATGTATTTAGACATATATATGTATATTTATGTATAACTCAAGTTTTGTAAAGAATCCGTGTAAAATACATAAATTGATTTCTTAAAACTATTTTATCAAAAAGAAAAGTAATTGAATGTAAAAATAATTAAGCTTAATATAATACTTCCTAGTCTATAATATCTCAGACATTTGTTCTAAAAATATTTTTTTAATAATTCAGTAGAATGACATCTCTTCTAGACTGTAAATTCTATGTTTTGAAAATTTTTTTAGAAGGAAGTCTTCTCCACTACTAAGCTGTTAAAAAGATCAGAAATAAAAGTATACGGCTACATGTCTTACGCTTTTTCTTTGGCTGCATTATTGATATGTTATGAATTGTTTTTCAATTTTTACTCTATTAGCTCACACTCTCTATATTTATCTTGTTCGAATTTTCAATTGTTAATAAAATGCATTTTAAAGCACTCAATTGAGCTGAAATTTAAAATACACGATTATTTTAGATGACAATACAGTAATTTCACTACAAATAATAAAAATTAATTTATTAAAACTAATTATTCAAAGAATTACAAATAAAGCCACGTTGGCATCATTTTTGGCGACTTAGCGACCACTTTGGCGACTCTGTGAAAACTTGAAAAGATTTTTTTCTCACATTTTAAAGCGCTCATTTGAGCTGAAATTTAATATACACTATTGTTTTGGGTAACAGTACGATAATTTAATTATAACTAATTAAAATTATTGACTGAAATTAATTATTTTAAAGAATTACAGATACAGCCACGTTTACTTCATTTTTAGCGACTTGGGTCAAACCTTTCAGATTTGTTTTTCTTACGTTTCAAAGCTAAACAGTTGAACTGAAATTTTTATACACGATTGTTTTGGATGACAATGCGATACTTTAATGATAATCAATAAAAATTTATTACCTCTTATAATGTAATTCTGTCATATGTATGTACATATTTACATTAATTGTAACTATTTAATAAAGTGTAACTAAAATAAAAAAAAAAATTTGCTGATCTAAGTAAGAATGAACTTAAAAAAAAATTTTTTTTATTACTTGTTCAAAGTTAGAATCATAATCTACGATAATCGATACGCTATTTACTACTAAAACTATATCTGTATTCTTTTTCAAATTACCTAATTTAAATCTTGAAAAATAAACACCTTTTTTTCCTAAACAGAGGTAAGTTTTAAAACAATTATCATACTAACAATAAGATGTGCGTGAATAAAAATGAAAGTCCAATTTATATATATATTTAAATGCAAGTCATACATTTAATACAATCCTGATCCTTATCTTAAAAATGAATTTTCATCCGTTTCTTTTTTTAAGTTTTTATTTATTTATTTATTTTATTTAAACCAAACAGATATTTACTGTTCCGTTATGGAATATCGAAATCAGAAGAACTGTGAGTAGCCAAAGTTTAATATATTATTTTAATATCTCAAAAATAACTCGCAAAAGCGCATGAAGTGGCGTTTAACTTTCAATTAATATAAATTCTCTAGTTATTTAGTAGTTATTAATTCTCTAAAATTCATGAGTAACAACTCAAAATTAGAAATTAGAACAAGATAAAAACTCCACTGATGCCATTAGCACATTTAAATTTCGAAAATACATCCAACACAAAGATAATAATTAGGTAGAGGATCAATACCAGGCATTTAAAGGAAAACTGAAAGCAATCTTAAATTTAAGTACGAAATGTATGATACTCAATTTAACTCGTTTTTCTGAAATTTAAAACACTTTTAGCAAAATTTAACACAATTTTTACGAGCATCATTATTTGAATAATAATATCTCGAAATGTTTAATCACTTCGAGTTTCGTTCGTGGGATTTTTTATCATGATTCGAAAATTCGCATGTGAAAATTCACAATGATCATCAGAAAATTCTGTTTTCTTGATTTTATACTTTTTTTTTATTTAAGTTGCATACCTAAAGAATTAGGTAAAATTAAGATATTTTTAATGCCCATTATCGCAACAATCGCCAACTCTATTAATAACTCGCCAATTGAGCAACCCTGATTTGCTATGTGTCGTACACCCTGAATTAGCAACCAGGTGCTCCATTTCATGTACTGTCGCCAATAGCTTGCAATAATACTTAAGTATCGAATTTTCTAGTTTCCAAAAACATATAAGAAAAATTTTAATCATTAAAAAATCTCCCACGCACGATATCGGCGTGTTTGTTTTGAAGTTTCTGTTAACTTTTTAGACATCGATTTAAATACTTTTTGTAAACTTTATGAAATATGGTTCGTTTTCTGCTGAACTCTTATTTTTTTACTAAAATAAAAACATGTAAAAAATTATTTCCTTTTCCAAAATTAAAGCCATATATGGGTTTATTTTTGAAACATACTCGTGCATACAAAACTTTGGGGTTTTTTTTTTTGAAAATTAATAAAAATTGTTAATTAAATTAAAAAAGAAAATTGGTACTTACGTATTATATATTGTTGACCAATTTTATCAAATCCAAAGATGTCGCCAAATGCTGTCACTGAAAATAACCCCAGCCAAAGTTTATTCCACAGAGATGCCATTTATTCTTATAATCTCAAATAATCAAAAATATCTCTAGATGAATGATAATATCTCGAAAAAATATATGGAGAAGTTAAACACATATTATGTTCAACCATCGTAGATCATGAATTACAATTCTTTTCTCCGATTGAACTAACATATTTAGAATAATTTCAAAAGATGCCAACTTAAGCAACATAACTTCAACATCAGACGATTTATATCAGCACAAATGATAATAATAATAAAATAATCAGATAAATTAGAGCTTTATGAATGGGGTCGATTCATCACTAGAGGGCGCTGCGATCGTGGCTATCATCACGTGATTAACAACGTGCGATCATGTAAACAAATAACAGTTGACCGTATGACACTTGTGGTTGCGCGCTAACTTTCGAATTTTCAAACATTATTATTTTATATTCTTTAAATTATTTTTAGTACTTCAAAATAGTTTTAATATATTTTCTACTTTTTTAGTTTTTGTATTGTGACCAAATATATATATAGTTTTAGTTTATAGTATTAGATTTAAGTTTATTTTTTCTTCTATCCTTTGGCTTCGAATTTTTGTATACTTTTAGGTTTAGTAATTATTTTTTATTAGTGCCAACCATATTGTGATTAAAAAATTATGCAACGCTCTTTTGAACAAATTGCTTCTTGAAATTGGATAAATCTACTAATATCGCAAATCATCATGTAAGCGAGTTTTTCCTAGAAAAATTCGTGCAGACTGTAAATAGGGAGTGGCTCGCCAAAACAAAACATTGTTTTGTCTACAATGTCTGTCAGCAAGAGCGATTAGTTAATACTTCGGCTGTTGAATAGGTCCAAAGACTGTTAATCAATTTATTATGATGATTGGATAATAAGAGATTCCACGCAAAATGTATAACCGTTACCTGAATATATTGCTTATTTGTATTTCTAGACACTGTTCGTTGTGTCTGAGTGCTGTGAAGAGACCTCCTGGGATTTCGTAAATTCTAGTGTTGTGGCATTTCTAAGGATTGTTTTAAGTTTTCATTGCTCCTGACCCATTCTTTGTAAGCGCAGGTATTTATTTCTTACCGAATTTGTGACATTGATTATATTTTTTTTACATAGAAACTTCTTGTAATTACAAAAAAGCTTGTGAATTTAACTGTTATTTTTTAATATTCATATAAAGTTTCCTTTTTGCTGTTCTTGTAAACTCATTTCAGTATTATTATTAGGACATCAAAGTTTTTAATGTTAATAATTCTTTTTTTTTTTAAATTTTAAGGAAATATTTGTTTGCATTACATCAATTAGACAATTTATATGCAATTCAATAACTCATAAGAAATAATTTGTAATAAAGAATAATCCAATAAAATTTAATCATTATTTCTAAAAATTATGTATTAATATGATTCCTTTCTTTAACTTAATGTAACTTCTTTTTTAAACTTTGAAGACAGTCTAAAGGGAAATTTCTAAAAGAAATTTCAAACCTTTGTAAATGATAATTACTAAGTAAAGTCAGACAATCAAAGCTGGCAAATGTGTTATTTCATTACAGATTCATCATATATTTCGAAAAATCTTACTATGTCTTGGGAATTTTTATAGAACAGTTGTTTAAAAAATTGATGTACAATAACAATGTTTCAATTTTATGTATCCATATTAATGCAAATAAAGATTGAAACTGACCAAAAAAAAAATACTCTTTTGGAATACATCTTAAAAAAATTTTCTTCATAAATACATAATGAAGCAATGTCACTGAGTCTTTCAAAAGAATATGAAAATGCATTTTTTAAATTACAATGAATTTTTTAATTAAAAAAATAAAATTTTTACATGCTTCACTTGTATAAAATCATGTAATATTGAAATTAAATGTTGATAAATGATGTAAGTTAAATAATTTTAATTACTAATTTTAACTAGCTAACAAAAATTTTGTATGCTCCAAAATGTAAAAATTTTCATGAAAATAATTTAGCATGTTTCAAACAATTTCTAAAATTAATCCCATATTTTAGTATGATTCGTTTTTTTTTTTCATGGGGACAATGATTTATATAAAAAAAATTCAAACATTTGCAGGTGATAATTATTAAGACTATCAAAGTGCTAAATGTTATTATTTTACAACATATCTTTAAAGGCTTCATAATGTATTGGTACAAATCATACTATTTTAAGGCCACACAATGTGCTAAACATTTCAAAAACAATTTTGACATTTTCTTATGGCCCATATCATTGAGAAGCTTGCCACCAAATTTCAGATTTGATAATAAATTAGTTTTAAAGATATTTGAAGAGCTTAGGTTTTGGTTTCAGTTTCATTTTAAAGCAGTTTTCCACTCTTAAATTGAAAGAAAAATATTTTTGAGCCCAATCAACTCTGAAATAGTTAATTATTTCAGTTCTCATTACTAAAAGTATTTCTGCTTTTGTTTTGAGTTCTCATTATTACTTAATTAAAATTGTTTTCAAAGCTAATTTTTGTTTTAAAAATAGTTTATATAACTTGGAAGCTTTATCAATAATTTTTTCTTGTTGGTCCAACGTTCTCAGGTTGCTGTGAGAAACAATATTTTGAAGAGATGGAACACTACTCAAAATGATGCATCTAAAAATCGCCCTCAGCTAATACTGCAATTAGATTTCTGATTTCAAGTATTGCAGATAAAACTGAATATTCCCATGATGTACCAACTGCATGATAATATATTATAGTACTATATTTTAGTACTTTAAAGTCTGCAATAAAACTCAAACTTGCTAAACTGTACCCCAATTTAAAACTGAAAAAAGTTATTTTTTACAAACCTGGTGATTTCTATAGCTAAAGTTAGTATCATTATTTTATACATAAATACTTTGTGTTTCAAACAGTGCTGGTTTAAGCTCATTTCGAGCACTGGGTGCAGAAGATCTACAATTTTTAACAACAAATTCAATACTTTTTTAAACTTGTCTTTGTGTAAAGTGCCTATAACATGTTGATCTACTTTTTAAAAATTAAGGGAATGTTTAATCAGAAAAGGTGCAATAATTTTCAGAAATTCAATTTAATTATCCTCAGTTTTAAATATATTTTTCTTCTTATTGAATTACATATAAATTATAAAAATAGTATAATTTATCTATATACAATAGATAGCTCCAAAATACAAGTTAAACTTGTAAAAAAATTTTAAAAATTCGCTTCTTTTAACATATTGGATTGAGTTAATATGAAAGTTTTTGAATAATAATAAATATTTATCCATTGATGAAAATGAATTTTATTTTTACAACACAATGAATTGCAAATAAGATAGAAAAAAATCAATACAATATATATAAAAATGAATGATTGCATAAAATTTCCATTCGCAATTTCTACTGGTTATGTATCTTGACCTGGTATTGTATGTTTAGTGCATGCAAACTAAAAACTTATTTGGAGAAATGTATTGACATTTCATTATTTTGTTATCACTAATATGTATCTAAAGTATCTTTTTATATATATTATATTTATACTTTAAAAAAATGGAAGATAAAAAACACATCACAGAGAGAGAGGGGAAAAAAGATACAGAATTCTCACACACTCTGAAGTTTGACGTGTGAAAATATATTATTAAAAATTAAAATCATTATTATACATCAACAAGTTCCCAAAGTTTATCATGAATAAACTGAGTTCCATTCTAATCAAAATAACAGTTTCTACTACTTATAAGCAAGATAATTAACTAATTATATCATTAGTTTATCAGGAAAATTCTAAATTTCAAGAAACTTTTCAGTTTTCCAAATTATACTTGAGCAAAATATTAAATTACTTCAAAGTTTGTCAAAGAAATGCTAAATCAGTACTCATACCATTCCAAAATTTGGAACTTATGTATTAAACTGCCAAATAATTTCACCTAGCAAAAACACAAGAACTTTAAAAAATTATATTATTATTACTGCGTTCAAACATGAGCAGGAACAGCTCCAGTTATTGGCTGTATTATGCAACAACATCCCACAGAATCAAATGTCTATACATAAAGCCATATTTTGTTTCATGATCCTAATTCTCAATAAATATACAATTGATCCAAGTACTCTTCTTTGGTCAATATTTGTAAGTAACTCAATGCAACAAATTTATTCAGGACTTATAAACAGGATAATATCAACATACATGTCTTTTAGACTTTTATTTATATTTATGTAAAAATAAATCTAATGATATAAAGCAAATCTAATCTATAATGATAAATCTTCTACAAATTGTGCAAATACCTATAAATTCTTATTTGTAATACATAGTAAAAAAATTTGTACATCTGTGTGATAGTTTTATACTTATTTGTTTTTTCAGTCAAACTCTGAAAAATAAATGTTCTGCTAATAGATACCACACAAATATATTACAATTATTATTATTTTTGTAAAAGAATTATGGATTCAAAAATGACTTTTTTTATTTTGATCATGTAAGAGTGAGCAGGACTTTTATATTCCATATATGGACATAAACATATTCTATTATACAAACATTTTAATTAAAAAATTTTAATGCCTTAATTTATTATCATATTTGAAATTCAATTCTCGATAAATCATATCTTTTACCTAAAATAACACAGCCAGTAAAGACTTTCAAAATGTTGCATAATTTTTTTACATATAATTTTACAAATGGTAAATGATAATTTTGACTTATAATGTTTTAAAATGGTACTTGATTAATCATCAAGTATAAACATTAATGAAGCTGTAGTAAATTAAAATATTTTTCCATTTCCTATAGTGAATGCTTCTCAAAAATGTTTTTTCTTTTTCCATGTAATATTCTAAAATTATTTTTAAAAAAACTAAGTTTTTGATTTATATGTATGTATACTTGTTTTTGATACAGCATGTATGGTTACATATCAGATTTTTGCATCCTAATTTTTTGGATAATTAAATACTGAAGTACCTCTGTTAACTACTGTGAAGATGTGTAAAATAAGTAAAATTTAGATTAACTAAACATGTGTTATATTGTGTGTTAGGACACACCTGTCCTTAATTTTACCAAAAACATATCGATGGTTTGCAAAATATTATTTTGGGTGGACATTAAGGAATTTTCAATATTTAAAACATTGAATACACTAAAAAATCTCTTGCAATGAAACCCTCTGTTAAGGTGCAAATCACTTAATGTTATTTGCAATGAATTTATTTTTCTGTACAATATCCATCTGCTTCTATTCTGTTTTGTATAAGGCAAGCTTATCCAGGAAGGAATGGAAAGTGCTGGCCTTAAACAGAATGTAACGTTTGCTATCCCTGTATTACAATAATTTTTTTTAAAAAAATTACATAATTATGCATGTATATGCAACTAATGTAAATGAAAATGAATTATGTATGTAAAATGAAAATAACGTGAAATTTAAAATGTCAGGTAGTATAGTAAAATTGATAATTAGAAATTTTCTTTTATCGTAATTGTTTTTTTTTTAATATTAGGAAAAGTTAATGCAATCAGTATTTTAAGAATATAGATAGATACGTGCTTCTCAATTTCTATATGATCTAGCTCTTCAGTATCGAACTGATTTATTCCCTGATTTCTGGAAAAATAGTGGAATATGAATCTCACAAATTATTAAAATATATTGTATGTTCTTCACCATACAGCATTATACATTTATGGATGCATATTTTTTAAAGTACATATGAACTTCATTTATTTACTTGTATTTGTAAGTGTATTGTTCTGAAAATTACAAAACAATGACTTTGCTGAGCCAGTTCAGTTTCAAAATCTTATCTATCATGCTTGTTAAATTAGTGAAAATAGCTATATAAAGAGAAAAAAGAAAAAAATGCAGGTGAGTTCAACTGCATACTTATTCATCAGTTAGAAAATCAGAACAGGTCCCAGAAGTAGAACCCTGGTTTGTTTTTTCGTGTCTGCAAAATTGAAATGCTTTGAAGTCGACACATTTATCAACATACCAGTACAATAAAATTTCAAATGACTGCAACATAGAAAATGCATAGATATATATTAACATTATATACACAGTTAGGAAATAAAATGAACAAAGTTATGATGATATTTCTATAAATTTAAAAGTATTTTGTATTGCTACTAAATGGATGGCAAAATTAAAGAGTGAGATTTTATTCCAATAAAATTTAACAGAACAAATTTCTTTATTAAGACAGTTCAGTTTCAAATTTTTGTCTGTAGTGCTTGTAAAATTGTCGAAAATAATCTTAAAATAACAAAACAAGTATTATAAAAAAAAAGTCAATTCCTTCTTAGGTAAGAAAATTTTATTTTATGTTACTTTTTATCAAATAATTATAGTTAATATAAATATGTGTATACATATGAAGAATCACAATAAGTGACAATTAATTTTTATTAATTATCATTAAAATATTGCATTGCTATCCAAAACAAATGTGTTTCAAATTTCAGTTCAACTAAATGTTTTAAAATGTGAGAAAAAACCTTTTTAATTTTGGACACAAGTCGCCAAAATGGTCACTATGTCGCCAAAAATGATGCCAACATGGATGTATTTATAATTATTAGAATAATTAGTTTTAATCAATTAATTTTTATTAATTAAATTCTGTATTGTCAACCAAAATAATCATGTATATAAAATTTTAGCTCAATCGAGCGCTTTAAAATGTATTTTACTAACGATTGAAAATTTGAACAACATAAATAAATATTGAGAAAGTGTGAACTAATAGTAGGAATTGAAAAAAAAACGTAGGTAATCAACTACATACTTAACAAATACAGAGCATTCAGAATAGATCACAGAAGTGGTACCCTGATCTGTGTATGTTTGCAAAATTAAAATTCTTCGAATTCGAAATGCTCAGAAAATATTTCAGACTCTTTTTAAAACTTTAAAAATCGTCAGCGTATTTGATAAAAACAAAAAAAATATTGAAAATGAAATAATTAAAAAGTACACACATTTCAGTCGAAATTTCTTTTGGAACAACTTCTTTCATTTGTTTTTGATAGTAGATGTAAATACGAAAATTCAGTCAAAATACTCAGTCGAATCAAACACGTGGCTATTTGTTTTGTATATCATCACGTGATTATGACGTCAGGTGTATCGAGTCCATTGAAAAAATAAAATCGTCTGAAATTAATAGGATTACCGCGGGAACAGAACCAATAAAAAT
>BMAO01009852.1:0-38128 GCA_019973975.1 Trichonephila clavata | reverse complement strand
TGAAGACCTTAGAAAACGATTTGACCATTTATTTTAAGTGAACAGTGTATATAGTTAATTTTACAGTAAATAACTTTGTGGTACTTCTAAGTAACGGCAGCACACTGGACGTTATAGCAAGAACTTAGTTGTTTTTTTTTCGTCCGTGTGGCTAATTGTTGTTTTTTGGTTTTTTGTATAGTTTTTTTTCATCACTGTAGTTCAATTGACTTATGCTGTTTTGGCATTTCCTTTTAGCTTTACTTATTTATTTATTATTTTATTTTAACATTTTCAAAAAAAATTTGTACTTTGAATCTGAGCTCTGCATTTTTTGCTACACATATAAATGAATTTTCAAAATTATTTCAAAATTAAGCAGCATTTTAATTTCTTCATGTTTAACTGAGACTTAAAAATAATTGGATGTTTTGAAGGTGCTATTATTGTTATTATTATTTCCTTTCTTAGAAAGTCTGGAAAAAAGAGCTCTGTCTTTAAGAAACTTTGGATTTATCACAGAACCCACCATCTAAAATCAATGATGTACTAACAAGATTTTTCAGAAGAAATCCCAGCAAATAATCTACTGGAATTTTTGTTAGATTCTTAAGATGACGTTCAAGAAACTGAACAAGACTCAATGAGAAGTACTTCATGTAAAGAAAAAAACAGTATTTCCTACCACAGGATGCAGTTCTTCAAAAAACAAATCAAAACATCACTCAAAATGCACAGCGTGTAATGAATTTTTGTATATTAATGAAAAAAGAAAAACTGTTTCCTTGAATCTCATCAAATTAAGTTCATAGATAAACGCTGTTTTTATATGTAAAAAAATAAATACATTTTAAAATTTTAATTATCTTTTAAAAAGAAATATTTTGTGCAACAAAATATTAGTGTTCTCTGACAGTTTTACTAGTTAAAACTGCGTTAAAAAAGTCATTCAGTCTTTTCGTATTATGAAAATATTCTAGAACTTTGTGGACTGTCGGTACTTTAAAGTACCAATTTAATTAATTAGCTCTAATGGAATAAATTTCCCAAAGCTGAGTATTTTATTTCTGTACATCCCTTATTTTCAATGTAGTGATTCAAAAAAAAAAAAATATTGCATGCAAAAAATTGTAGTAAGTGATAAAGCGGTATATTAACCGATTGTAATTTAAAAACCCAAGCGAAGGCCAGGACTATTATCTTGCGGTTAAATTCTAAGAGAAGGCCTGAACTTTCCCCTCATCTTAACATTCCTTGTGAAGGCCTAGACTATTACCTGACATTAATATGTCAAGCGAAGGCCTGGAATATTTATTAACAAAAACATGTCAAGAGAAGTTTTGGATTATTTGCTGGCAATATGCCTTGCAAAGACCTGTTCTATTTCCTCACATTACCATATCAAAGGAAAATATGTGAAAAAGTGTCATACTACTTCTTTAGGAAAGTATGTACCAACCAAAAGTATTGTTACGAATTTTGTATAAAATAATGTAAATAATTTGTATTTGGATGTGCAATGCCTTTATATTACTCAATGCTATATTTATTTCATGATAAAAAAATTTTTCACAAGCAACGCCGTCTCTTACGTTATAATGGCGATTCAATGGGAACTTGGCGAAATATTGGCGATAGAGCCAAGTTGGCATCATTTTTGGCGACAAAGTTGGCGACTAACTTGGCGAGTTTGGCGACCATGTTGGCGAGTTCGGGACCCTCTGGATTTCTCTAGAAATTAGTAGAGAAATCCGCTAATTTCACGATCTGTGACACGAGCACATCTTTCCAGAAGTTTCGGTCCCGGATATAAATAGAGAGATACCCGCCGCAACAGTCAGTCTGGTTTCAGCCAGGGAGTAGCGAGTCTGGTTTCAGCCAGCGAGTAGCGAGTCTGATTTCAACCAGCGAGTAGCGAGTCTGGCTTCAGCCAGCGAAAAGTGAGTCTGATTTCAACCAGCGAGTAGTGAGCATTGTTTTGATTAGTGATCAGCTCGGCTGTGCTTGTGAATAGTCATTAACATACGTGTATTTTAGACACTGTTTATTCTGTGTAAGTGCTGTTGAAGGTGTGAAATCCTTGTTATTTATTCTGTGAATTTTGCTGCTGAATCCTGTATTTTAAGGATTGATTTTCGACAATAAATACTCATCGCTCTTAAAAAATTGCCTTGTTATTTACGACTGATTTTGCATAAAATCCTCGAACCCCGATCTACGTAACAGTATTGTCTATGGTTACCAACTAAGAAAACAGCGTGGATTTTTGCGTGATTTTAGCTTCTCAAGAGAAAAACTCAACTGCTGAATGATAATAACATCTAAGAAGAAAGTGCAGACTGCTACTTGATTGTAACATCTAAGAAGAAGGTATTGAATAGCTACTGAAAATAACTGTTTGAAGATAAAGTGAACTGCTACTACTACACCTGAATTCTCTGCTACTATGGTATCTTCCTTACACGTGGTTACAGTCATGTGTATGAGGTGAACATACACATGGCTGAATTCATTTGAAGTTTAGGAGAGAAATTTTTATTCGAAATTCCTCGATTGTTGAAACTTTTATCCTAATTTATATTTAGGTTATTTTTAACATAATTGTCAACAGAAATATTTTATAAATATTATTCATATTTTTATTTTAAGTAATATATTTGGTAGCATACAGAAGGTAATTTGGATCTTCGGTGCTTTTAAATTGCATTTATTTCTTGTGCGAGCGTATGAGCATTAAAGCCGATTTCAAGACTTATCCACTTTATTAAAAAATATCTCTTTAGTTCAAATTTGGAATTGAAATATTTAACGATAAATTATAAAATATTTTGTACCGAATCAGATCAAAAGTAAATTTTAGTTGCATAAAATATTACAAAATAACGAACTGTTTTAAAAACAAATAATTTATTATTATTTAATACGTAAAAGAATAATAATTTTCGTTAACATTCTTTTTAGGTCAGTAATCCTTAAAATGCTTTCAGTCATTTTAATATTTATTTTGTAATCATATCTTATTATTATCTAGAATATAAAATATCATGTTAAATCTCATTTGGTGAACAGGTATCCCTTATAGTCAAAAAATAACATCACTATATATATATTTGTTTTTTTCTGCTTAAATTTTAGAATTTTTTCTTATAGTATCGTTGTTCTTTATTTTATGATTTTTTATACTTTTTTTTTTTTTTTTTTTATACTTAATTTTTATACTTTAATTTCTATTTATTTTTTTTTTTTCTACGATTGCAAAGGAAGTTCGCTTCAAACTAGTTTAACACTTATTCGTCTAAGTCGAAATTGCATTTTGACTCGCTAGTTCTTATTTGTATTTCATTAGATTTGATCTTATTTTTTTTCTTCTTTTTCTGTTATGTTCTATATATTTATATAAATTTCCATATATATATATAATATAAAAAAAAAAAAAAAAAAAAAAAAAAAAAAAAAAAAAAAAAATATATAATATATAAGATTTTCCGATAACATAATCAAAAACATTTCAAGTAACATTTTTGCAGTAATTATCCTTGTGATTTCATGAAGGTTATTCTTTCTACAAGCGACTTTGGAATTTGCTCAATTACACCCACGCAAATAACTATTGTTTTCATGGCAATTTTCGCAGTCGGCGAGTGTGAACCGAAGAGACGTTGAGAATGAATTCAGAATATGGAAAAAGAATATTTCCTATTTCCACATACTTTATTCAAAATAATTTGTAAGCCTAACACGCATACTTCTCATTGATATGAAAGCTTCCGATTAAAGGTAAAAATCTAATTACAGGAGCTAAATATATCTACAATTTTATCAATTAATTCTATTGGAAGCTCATTTTCTGAAAGGAGAAGCTTCAAATACGAGTATTGAGAGAAAAATAATCAAAGAATTAAGTATACTTAGTATACACTAGAGTTTGTTCGATTAAAATGAGGAAGATTTTGTAACGACATATTTCTAAAAATAGCTTCGATGGCTCCCTTAAAAGGCGAAGTTTTCGAACTCTAATTAATTGTTGTTTCTCATGCGATATACGCATGAGCTGATGAACAAAGGAGAAATCTGGGTCAACCGTAAAATCGATGCTGTAGTTAGTTAATTTATTTACGCAAAGAAAAAAGAATATTTATAAATAAGGTTTCAATTTTCTAAATTTAAACTTAATTCGGTTTCAAAGTTTTTGAATTTCAATATCCCATTTTAATTACTGTAATTAAATTACATAAATTTTTTCTATGAAATAACTTTGCACATATAACTTTTAACACATTCATCAAAAAAAATTTTTAAATATTATTATTGAAAAAAATAATAACAATCCGAGAGAATATTTTATTTATTATCCATCACCATTTCCTTATTTATTTGTTGTCAACTATATTTTAGTTGTACATATCAAAATTGATATCGTGAATGAAACATCTGTGCATACACCCTGCTGTCCCTAACTGAGATAGACACAGTAGACCTTGGCCCTCATGCGCTGTTTCGCCACTGAATTCACTTCAGTACATATCAAAATACAATTCTTTAATTATTTAAAAATATACTTGGATAATTATCAGTTACTATGTAAGATTCCAAAAGAATAGAAATATGTTAACTGTATTGTGTATTTGGATCTAGCGTATTATAAAACCTATAAATTCAAAATTTGCGCAATTTGTTTCATTAAATTTCCTTTAATAATACTGTAAACGTTATAATAACTTATAAATTTATAATTTCTTTCCTATTATGCTAACAATCTGAGCGTATAAAACTTTCAACGTTGCTTAATGGATTTACACACTGGACTCCAAAAATTAAGGTACAACGCATTCTTCGAAGCTCGCTATTAAAAAGGTGGCAGCAACGATAAACTTCATTGTTTATATGAAGAATAATACTGTATTTTAATAAAACTTATATGAAAAAATGATAGTCATAACTTTTATTTTAAAGAAGTTGAAATTACAGAAAATGTGCAAAAACCAAACTTACGTAGCTTGGTGTGTACGTTATGTGTATGGTTATTGATCTTCAACAGCTGTTAGTAATTTTGTTGACAATATCCAGGATACAATATCCAAATTAGTTACTCGATTCATTTAGGAGGCAGGCATTGAGATGGATGGAAAAGCCTTTGTCACAAACTGGCTTCCTGTGTGATTCAACGACTGTAGGATCAATTGGAATCTAAAAATTATATTTGCAGAATACACGAGTCACGAGGTCAATCACGAGTTACAGCACCTACGGGAGACTATTTTATAACTCTTTCAGTCTGAATTAGGAGAACTACGATGCCTCAGCTCCTTGCAGATCATTTTGTCGTATCAGGAACAAGAATCTTCACTACAATGGCGCAAAAACGCCTTCACAATTCAAATCTATGCAAAACCCAATCGTGTGTGTTCCTCCAAGCCATTGACACAGATGTGCTATTTATATTAGGCAAAAAAACATTTTCCTGAGCCAGACAGCAGTGGACTTCTGTACTTTTCACTCAGTAGTTAAAGTCTACACTGCAGAGTGATTGAGGGTATCCGCTAATCTGCAAGGAACAACTCACTAGATACAACCAATCCAATAATGCTGAAAGACACAATCACAGAGGTGGTGGGACCATGATTTGGGCAGTGATCTTTCTCGGTGGTCACACTAACCTGCATGGGATCTATGAAGGAATTCGGACTGGAGTGATATACTGGGTAAGATCATCGATTGATGTATTCACCCACACCTACTGGTAATGAATTCATTCTGATGGATGAAGCGCGCGAAATCAACGAGATGTGCTTGTTGAAAATTATCTTCAGGGCCAAATTTTGGAACGAATGTGGTATGGCTAGCTCAATCTCCAGAAATGAATCAGATAAAGCATATTTGACTACCTTGGTAGACACGTTGGTGTTTTGGTAGACACGAGACTCCAAAGTCCTTACATGAGCTGAAACAAGGATTACTCCATATTTGATCTTCGCTTCCCATTTCGGCATCCGATAACTTAATTGGTAGCATGGAAATGTCACTGCCGCTAACACATTGCAGCTATAAGCGATTATATTTCTCATTATAACTTATTTCTGTAATGTTTCTGAGACATTTTTCCTCATAATTCTGATAATTTGGATCCTCAAGTAATGAATTTTTCTTTCAACAGTGCCTTTTTGTTGTAAAGTGTGTTTGTGTTAAACTAATGCAAATCTATGTGCCGCATTCTATTAAAAACTGTTTAATGCATATTTCCTCCAATTTCCTTTTTTCTATGTTCATTCGTTTTAAAAATAGACATATCAAACAGGTTGTACCCTAACTTTGGAAGGACTGTGTATATAATAATCCAAAATTTCTACATCTCTTATTTCAGACTGAGCTTCTTTTCAGCGATTAAAGTAATTTTTAATTTAAGGAAAAAGGGAAACTAAACAGTAAAATTTATGAAACAAACTTTTATTTAAAAATAATTACAGAGAATAATTTACTATTACCGAAAAAATCTATTTAAATCGAATAATTTTTCTGCAGTGGCGTTGTCCTCTTAATAAAAGTTTTTCAATTAGTATACTGTTTAATTGCTTTCATTTTCAACAATATTATTCTTGAAGTGAAAACTTCTATAGCGGCGTTGGGCACTTTTTGGTAGGAGAAAATCTTATGGGTTCGCGTCACCGGCATGCCCTGACTGGCGTATGCGCAGTGTGCTGTTCGCCTTAGATACTTTTTGGATGGGTGAAATCTCGTGCGTTCGTGTCACCGACATGCTTATAGCAGTATATCTGTAGCTATACAGCTGACGTATAGTGTTGTGTATATCTTATAAGTGAAATTGAATGGAGTTAGTGAAAACTTCAATGTGTATATACTGTGCATTGTTGAAATAGTGTTTTTGTTTGTTTATCATTTGAATCATTTAATTGAAGGGCCGTGGGTAGCCTAGTGGTTAGAGCATCGGACTTCAGACCTGAGGGCCAGGGTTCGATGCCCGATGCCCCTAAATACCACCGAGTATAGACGGAGTACGTGCTCGTTAAATAAGTGGGTCCGAAAGTCTTGTGGGCTGTCGCAGCAGAAACCACGAGTGCAGGGGGCTGGAGAGTATTTCCCTCCCCTTAAGTTCCATGCCAAAATTGTGGAGGTGGAGATAGGTGGAGTCGCCATCTATCGTTAAGAAGTCTAACCTGTCTCACAGGCAATGGCAACTTTCATTCCTTCCCTGCGGGAAGGAAGCAACAACAACAAAAATTGAAGAATCATTGTGCAGCGCAGTAGTGAGTACTAAATATATATACTAATATTTTTAAGATAAAAAATAAACAACAGAAAATTATTTTAAACACTCGTATTTATTTTGCCGTTTGAAAATTTTAAAATTTTTTAAATTATTTAAATCTTCGTATTTATTCTGGCATTTGAAAATTTTGTATTATTTATTTTCTAATATTTAACCTCTGCAATGCATCACGCAATCCGGATTAGCATTTCACAGTGGCTTAGACCTTTTCTTACTACCGTGGTAAACAGACTTCTAGTTGTTCAATCATATTTTTATCGTAGATTTTGAAATTAAAAATTTTATAAAATCTAATAATATTTCAAGATTAAAGTGTTGAAGTTTAAAATATGGTTATTAATGCAAATAAACATCAAAAAAGATCAACAAGTCATCGAGGGGTTCTAACGTTAGAATTGAAAAGGTTACAAAACAATACACTACAAACGGTCTCCAAAATTTTCTAGAATTCATCTCCAACAAGAAAGGATTATCGATATTTTCATTCAGTTGTCAAAGTTTGCATGCAGCTGACCTAAAACATGATGCTATAATAAAAAAGACAAATGTTCTGCTTTTGTCAGAAATTCTTATGAAAAACGAAGAATCACTTGATATTCTGAATTTCAACTTTGTTGTACCTTATAAAAGACCCGAAGTTTCATTAGCAGGCGTAGCTATTTTTCACAATACTCAAGATACGTCACACTTCATTACTTCACATATGGACATAACATACTAAATTCACTAGAAGCATTGGTGTTAATTTTTCTGATATAGGTGAAATATGCGTTGCTCGTTGCGATTCCGCGAATGGGCAGTACATACTGTTTATATTTCGCCTGGAAAATCTATGAGACCAATACAACAAATATCGGTTTGATGATTATACAAAAGAAGGTTCTGAAATACTCGAAAAAAGATTTGGCGAAAAATATATATGATAATGTACCTATGATTTTAAGTGCAGACTTTAATATTAACTTTTCAGATGATAAAAATCTACCACTAATTGAATTTATAAATGAAACACTTAATTTAAATATGTCCAATGATCGAATACTCAGTACTACAAAATATAAAACGACGATCGATGCGATTTTTACGCGAGATAAATTTGAATCAAATATTTTCCTTTCTTATTTTAGTTACCATAAGCCTATTGTATCTTTTTTAGAACAAAATGAAATAATTGAAAGTACAAAAAGTCTAAGTATTGTTGAAATTAATGATGACAATGATGCAAACAATTAAAATAATGTTAAAAATCAAGTACATTGAAATTTAAGTAAATACAAATACTATCCATAAATAATAGGATTGTATATTAATTGTTATTTCGATTGAATTGTGTTTATATTTTGTCATGATCTTTTGTACAGCCCTTAATATATTTGAATAATAAAAAAAACCATATAAACATGCACATAATTGTTGCTCGGAGTGTCAATAGATGTGAAAACCAGATTGAAGTTGATAATTTTAATTCAAATACTATGAAATTTCAAATTTTAATACTAAAAGTTCTAAGTTTTCACTTCTATCGGCAGTCTCTATAATTTTACTTTCAAAATATTCCTTGTAATGCAAAATTTTTCAAAGATTACAAATTAGCATTCTGTTTTCTTTAATGTAAATTGGACACAAAGCTGGAATTACTTTTACCATTCAATCAAAAATTTCATAACTGAAGAAAGGAGCTTTTTTTAAAAGAGAATGTCTGTCTATTTTCTTTTCGGTAAATTGAAACTTCCTCACCATTGATGGCCAAGTCACACTTTTTTCAAAACAGAGAGTTTAGGTTTAAAAAAAGTAATTTTAAAATGAAAATATTATTTTAAATTTTAAAATCTTAAAGCTTAAAAAATTTCAAATATTTTTAAAATACTCTTGCGCATGATGTAAGCGTATATTGATGATAGCATTTGAATTTTAAGAAGATTCTAAAAAGATTGAAGAGGTTACATCATTTTGAGTCCCCTGTATTTTTAAAATTTAATTTTTTGATATTCCTTAAAAATATAAACAGAGTATGCTATCATTTTGAGCTTATTTATCTGATATGAATAATACATTCGTAAGCAAATTTAATAACAATTAAAAAAGTTATAAAATACTGAATTAGAAAAGTCATTCCTACAAATTTTAAACTTTTGTTAGAAACATTATAGTGAATCTCACAAACAATTTTTGTAAAACATGGCATCTAATATTTTACTATGAATATTTACAGTTTTAATTTTAGAATTTCAAAATAGTTATCTACTTTAAACAAATTTTTACCATCAGCAAGGAAGTAATTACATGTTTGCTGTTCCGTGAAATATGCCACAGAATAATTCCTAAACACAATATAAAGTTGCTAAAAAATTGTGAACCCATTTCTTTAAAAGGGATGAAATAGGTAACATCCTTTGACAATCTTTTAATTTTATTAATTTTAATTAGTTCAAAAAGTGCTTAGAGTTTATATAAGACAAAGGTTTTTCACTGAGAAAATGTATGTCTTTGACCTTCATGTGTAGTCTATAAAAATAAAGTTCTTTTGTGTTGTGCAATTCTTTACATATATTCATATTCATGCATTATAATTCAAATATAAATAAAAAATAAGTACATTATAAAAATTTAAAAATTCTAATTTTTTTATTGAGTTAAACTCAAAAGAAGTTTTAAAACTGCCCAGTGCGGAAAACTTCTAAAAATTTAGAGCGCGTGGTTGTATTTTTATTTGTGATTTCTAAATTAACTAATTATTAGATTAATAGCAATCCTATTTGAAAGTGAACTCTTAAAATTTGCTTGCAAACATTAGAAGAAATTAAACAGACACCTGTGTGTGAAATTGATTTTTGTACCACTAAAATACAAAGTAAAATTTAATTATAATAAATATAGTTATTTAGCTTTTCATAAACTTGAAAATTTAATTTTTAGTAAAGTTATCTTGAGTAAAGTTAATTGCTTGTAAAGCTTTCCTCATAAAATTGTTTTCAATTTTCCCACAAAACTTTACTTATTAGAAATGTTGTCTTTATATGTGTGCATATACGTGAATGCACACGCGCGTGTGTGTGTGTGAAATGACTTAATTTTCACTTACCGGTATCGCAAACAAAATCCTGAATTCAGTATCTGAAATTAAAATAAAATTTGTAGCATAAAGCTTTATTTTTAAATATGATCTGATAAAAAAACTTTTATTGATATTTTATTAAACGAAACTACTACTGAGATGAATTTAAAAAAAACTTAAATTAATATTACAAACAATAAATTTTCAAATGGAAAAATTAACCTTATAGATAACACATAAATAATTGAGTTAATAGAGAATAATTTTAAAATTCTAAAAAAATATATATAACATTGGGAAAAAATAATTTACAAATCTGATACCTTATTATTGATTATGTACTTGTACTTAATCAATATAAATTTGTTTATAAGTATACCAGTATAATTCATTTATTACAAGTGCGTGATGTCTCCTATGTTATTGCATAATATTTATAATCTGACTTACAGAAAACAGAAAAAAATAATATGTTTAATATTTTCAATATTATTATAAAAGGCATATACACAGTCAACTATCGATATTTCGAAGTTGATGTGACCAATGAAAAACTTCGAATTATCAATAGGTTGAAAAAAACTCATAAAATACAGACGTCTTTCTTAACCTCTCGAACAGGAATCCTTCACGCCATTCCAAATCTCTTCTATTCCTCACTAGAAATAAAACCGTTTTGCACTAGGTTCCCTCAGACACTGTTCCCAATATCACTGGTTCTTCAAGGCACTGTTCAGTCCGGCCCATGCCCTATTTCGTGCCACATGCTATGAGCCATAAGTCGGCATGTCAGTTTGACGCAAAATACACAATCCTACGCATCTCTTCACAATAGCGGACCATCCTTTCTGATCACATGAATAGCAAGGCCACGTGTTAAACGAAAGATATGGACCACTGACAACATGTGTGGTCTGTCTATCGTCAACTAGAAGAAGGAAAACACACACGCGCATACACAAAATAAAAATGTCTTTTAGCCTGAGGAACCGGAAAACAATAAGAAGGGGCAGCAGACAGATGGTCATCAAAAGGCTTACATTACAGGGGAAGACACGAAGAGACAATACAACACAAAACTTAAAAGCTTCAACCTGTTTGCTACATGACTGTACATGATAGTGAGTGTTCGAATTGTCGAGAGTTTTATAAGATAACTTCAAATTATTCCGTGTTGTAGCCTGGACAGCCATAGATTTTGCTTCGAAATATTGAGTTTACCAAAACGTATTGTTTTAGTTCGAAATATCAAGAATTTTTCTAGGGTCTGAGCCTATACTTCGAATTAGCTAGAGGTTCGTTTTATCGAAGATTTGAATTAGAGAGAGTTAACTGTGTATTAAAGTATGTTGGAGTTTTCTAAGAAGTATTTAATTTGTGTATATTTTCTCGGTTGGTATAATATATAACATATTACCTATGCAAACTATCGATGAGTTTTAAGTGATTTCAAATGTTTATAATAGATTTTTCAAGATTTCAGTACATAAAATACAACAAAAGTATAAAATTTAAGAGAATGTAGCCCTTGTATCTTGAATTAATAACGTTAGAGACGGCGGATTTACTCTAATCAATATGCACATATATTAAGGCCTCTTAGAACAAAAACAAATATACTCTTTCGTTCACTTTTTGCAAAATGATATTATTAGATTAAAGCTAGTAATAAGGTAATGGTTTCCATATAAAATAGGCTTGATAATATAATTTATGAAAACCTATAATTTTTTTCTTGAAAATAATTTTCTTTCATCGCTTTTAAAATGACATGACGTGAAGTGATAAGAAAAGAAATCACTGAAGAAAAATCTCTTGCAAAAAGTAATACGAAAGATTTGAAAAAATATTGAAAAGAATATTCAAAAGGTGAAAATTATACACACAAGCCGGCTATTACCGGCAATTCCTAACCTACAAAAGACTCTTCTGTCCTATCTTTCAGCACAGCATGGCTGAATAAAATTTTAAGAGCAACATCAACATTTTTCAGGTAAGGGATTAAGAACTGTGTGACAGATCTATACGGTTCCTTCTATTAATCTCTGGGGAATTCTTTTAGGCTAACATTTTTTCAATCAACATTCTCCGAAGACAGAAAGTATAATTATGCAAATTAAGTTTAATATATATATGTTCTGTAGTCGCGAGTTTGAAAGTTAGTGGTGAGAATAGATTGGAAATGAAGTTATTTGTGAATTGATGAGAAGTAAAGCAAATCGGCAGTGAGACGCATACGTAAACAGTGTAGGAAGCGAGAAGTCGGAATAATTAGAAAATACAAAGTTTAACTGTTGGAGCCGTGTTAAAGTAAACGCAAGAGTTAGAAGACCACAAGCGTTCAGGTACTGTGATCTTTAATCAAGTTGCTGTTACAGAGTTAAATTATTAGTGCAGTCATTAAATAAATAAGCTTTGTATAAAGTTACCTTAAAGGTAGATCTGCATGATTGAATATATTCTCCCCACGCAATCTCGTCTCACCCCCGTTCTCTGATTGATCAAAGTTATCTTATTTAGAGTGTTATTTGTGTTTGAGTTGAATAGAGTGATAAATATATAAAATAATTGAAGTTCATCATGTCGTCTGATCATTTAGTTCCTCTCCCACCTCTAGCCTAGTCACAGGGAAGAAGGGACGTAAATTCCTTATAACTGCCTTGCAGCTCAGATACCCGATGAAAAATGTTTAACCATGATTATTTGGTAAGAAAACTCCAGAAACTCCATCCTATAAAGTTTTTCCCAATCTATACAAGAAGGATGCATTAGACGACTATGTGCTTTTCTTTCGCCTTATGCCAGATTGCAATTATCGTGATTAATATTTATGTAATCTTTAAATCAGTGCTTTGTGAATTTATACGAGTTTTAATTCTTTTCTGCTAAGGGAAGGGATAAATCTAATGTAATTTCAAGAGAATTCCAGAATAAATTACGATTCATTTCGGAACAACCTGCCCGTTAATTGCTTGAACCTTTCTTACATTTAAAAGGTGATCCATCACATGACAATATGTACATTATAAATACTGCTTATAAACTAATTTGAAATTTTGAAAATGAACAAAATAAATATAAATAGAAGAACAATAAAACAATTCCTTTTTTATTTAAAAAGCATTTTAACTGAAAGACCATTTACCTGCATCTATCAGACTGGGAAAAAATAATTAATACCAATTACAATTTGAAATACTTTTGTAAAATTATGATGCGTTTTACTTTCTTATTCAACGAACAATTTTGAATTCTTAAATGAAATAATGATTATTAAAAAATACTCACCACATTTCGAAACATCAAACGTTACTTGATATATTGATCTCAGCATTATAGGCTCATCCAAAATTAAAAGTACACCTTGCTCTGTTCTTCTAGCAAGAATCAAGCTATCTGATAACAGAAGAGCCCAATACTGTAAAGAAAAAAATCTTTGTACATATATATATTTGAAGGGGATGTTGAAATTTTAAGAGTGTTATAATATTCTAAAGCCAAACAATGTGAAATAGATTAATTCTACTTTTTTGCATTAAAACGCAAATTCTATAAATAACAAATAAATAAATTGGCAATTTTTTAAGCTTCTAACAAATAATATAAAGATTTTCAATAAGGTCTTTTTCCAGCATCAGTGATACAGCTTCCTCGTTTATTTTTTTTTAAAAATTTTCTTTTTTTGTGTGTGCGTATAATTTAATTATATAAAACTTCTAAGACATTGGAAATAGCTATAAATACATCAGAATTTTAAAAGTTTATATTTGCATGGAATAAAGTGCAAATTCTTTTTAATATTCCCAAAATTAATTTATACTCAAATTGAAGAGAAATATTCAAAAATCTTATTGGTATGTGAAAACTCAAAAAATAACACAAACTCAAAAAATTTTAATATACTTACACATAGGTGCAATTTTTTTTGTTTTGGCTTATGAAAGTTATGTTATAACTATGAATAAAATAATATTTTCTTTAAATATATATATGTACGGATGCGTAAGTGTTAAAATACCAAATTTGTATTATCCACCATAATTATGTGAATACCATATCTTATTATTAATACTCTTTTTTATAAGCTTCACTTGTATGTAACGGAATCTTTGAACTCAATTTTTACCCCCTTTAATCGGTCAAATTAGCTCGAAATTTTGCTGACTTGTCCAGGACCGATTACAATACAATAATTTAATAATTTTGTTCCATTGCCAAATCAGGATCATCAGGATTAATGATTTCACATTTTCAAATCTCATCCCGCATCTGGCGCCTAATTTCAGGGCCCGTTTCCACATTTGGCACCTAATTCCAGGTTTGGTGACTAATTCCAGATTTGGCGAGTAAAATATTAAGTTACAACTTAGTTCGATTAAGTATAAAATGGTGTTTTTTATAGTTTTTGTAAACTATAACTTATTAATCTATAATATTGACAAATCACACAATTTAAAATTGAATCCCAACCTTATATCTACAGTTTCACAAAGTTGTAGGCATAAAAATGGGTAAGAATATAAATTTGAACTTTGTTTTGTATTTTTAAAGAAAAAAATTTTTTAATTGTTTTTGGGAATTATACCAAATTGCATTGAACATACCTGAACGTAATGCTTTCCTTCAACTTTTGCCAACTGCCCAGAAAATAACCAGTATCTGTCTGGGTGAATAAGTGAGAAATGCTTTAAAAGAAAAACTTTAATTAAAAATAAAGACTACAAATTTAAAAAATAAAATATACAAACACGAATATAGTGTATTATATTGCACTTAGAATAATTTTTTCTGTCAAAGTAATGTTATAAAATTCCAGCCTAAGAAAAAGCTTAAGAATTAATAATAGATGCAAAAGATCGCAAAGTACTGTTAGAAGGTAGAATTCAATCATCAAAATATATAATTTATTTAACCCAGTGAGAGAAACTGGCACGAAAAAAATTAAGTATTACTCAAACATTTCTAGAATATCTTTTTATAAAAACTAAGCTTTTGAAACTGTTGTTATTCTACTGAATTAATACGATAATATGATAGCTTCTCAGTTAAAAATTTCTTTATCTATATCTATATATATATATATAAATGGATGTTTGTATATATGAAATCGCTTCACTCCAACACCGTTCAACCGATCACTATGAAATTGGCATGTATATGTATTTTTGTGGAGAAGGTTTTTGTGCTATCCTCTTTATTTCAGCTCCCCTCCAGGTGGCTCTACAGCATATCAATTTCAACACCGTCCAATCCATCGCCAAGTTGCTAACGTGATCGCCAAAAATGATGCCAACTTGATTCGCTATGTTTCCATTGAATCGCCATTATAATGTAAGGAACGGCATTGCTTGCGAATATTATAATTTTAACATAAAATAAATACAACGGAAAGTAATATTAACGTATTACACATCCAGATATAAATTATTTACACTATTTTAAGCGTTCATTACACAAAATTTGTAACAATGTGTTACTTTTTCTCAGCAGAGATTAGCTTGGGAAGGTGTTTTCCAAAATCGACCCACAAGAGAGTTATGAGGTGTATAAATAAATAAATAAATCCTTTTTATGAGCTATTTGACCTTCAGACTTTAAATTTAACAAACATGGTTTTTTTTTGTCAGTTGAGATATCAAAAAGCCTTTTATTTTTTGTTTAATTTGCAATTGACGTAAAACTAACTCATTAAAAACTTTATCCTTCAATCCGTATTGTTTAATTTTTCAATTCACCCGAGCGAATAACAGATGTACCAGCTAGTAATTATTGTAATTGAAATTTCGTTCATAGAAGGAAATTAAACTTATAAATTGCTTAATCAATAAAATATTAAGGTGATGATTACCTTTTTAAATATCACTTATCAATTCAAAAGCTATTCAAAGTAATTTAAAACATTGTAATGGCAATAGCATTTAATTTTTAAATGTAAGATCAGTTGATTTATTTTATTTAATATATAATGGTAGAGGATTTTAAAGAATATTAAAAACTCGCCAAATACCAGGGAAAAAATCCGTTCAAATTTTGAAACGTTTATTTTCTTAAACGAATTTTACTAAAAAGCAACAACATAAACTTTAAGCAGTTACATATTTAATATGTAAATTTCACAACTAGAACAAATATAATAATTAAATAAACATATATAATACAAATTATATAATAAGTGTTCTTTTACTAGCTGACTTAGGATGAACAATATTTTAAACTTTGAAAATTTTACAATTTTTACTTAAGCTTTTTTGAGCAAGCGAAATTTAATTGGTTAAAAGTTATTCATTTACTAACACTTTTAATTTTTACTGAAAGAAACTGCTTTACTCAAAATGTAAATGAAAAAACATTTTTAGTTAATATTATAACTTTATTTTTAACCATTTTCTCAAGAAGAAAAAAATACAGTATAAGAGAAAATAAAGTGAAGCACACGGAATTTTTTCCTAATATCCTGCATGTACATTATTCTAATGGAAAATGCTTCTTTTTTTTCTTTACTGTTTTTAACTAATAAAGCTTTTTCTAGAACTTAGATTCAGAGAAAAAATTAAATGCTTCTTAAAAAAATTTATGTAACGTATTTTTTCGATATTCCTTTAAGATTCATCAAGGTTAAAAATAGATAAACTTTAAATAAATGGTTACACATTTTAAGGTTAAGAATAGATAAACTTAGAACACACGTTAATGAACCATGAAAATTCGGGAAGGTGTCACAAAAAAAAATTACTACATCATTAACCTAATTCTGTTGCGTCATTTTTTTATTATTTCTTGGTATAACTTTGACACACTTTTAGCTGTATTAAACTTTAGTTATTTTCAATGTAATTGGCTTAGCTTAATCCAGAGATACTCCGAATTGATTCAAAAGTGTGCCCTCGTTTCTTTTATTTAATCATGAAAGCCGAAATGATGACATTTACATCAATTAAAAATTAATTTTTAAGTACGTGAAAGGTGCCTAAAATATTTCTTCATAAATTTCAATGCATTGGGGGAGACATCGAAGCTACTCTTAACATATTTTATTTAGGCAATTTGTAATTATTAAAACAGTAAATGATGCTTTACTAATTTACTATTTCAATTTTTACGTTTATTATAAGACATTTGTTTCTGCTGTCTAGTATTTATGAAAAACTCTGTCAATTATTTAAGAAAACACTAATTTAACTTTAGAATATAATGCCATTATAATTTTATGAATATGCTTTAAAATTTTCCATGAAAAATTTAGCAAAGAATATTTTAAATACTATCTGTGATGTTTCGTGAATTTCCTTAAATCATGCTTTTTCCCTCTTTTTATGTTTTAACAACTGTGGCGCTGAATTGGAGGTGATATTATAAACATGCAAAGCCTTTTACAAATATCTCATGTAAGAGGGGAAAAAAGGTAGAAAGAGGGGTCCAGTGAGTGAGTGTGTGTTTATAAACATCTCACTGTAAAGCAACACAAAGGCTACTGACGACGGACCTCGTAATTTTAAACCATGGTCAACCAATGAGAATGACACATGAGCTTGCACCCCCTGTCCAAACTACCACACCACACCAATGGGAGGACTTAGTGTCTCGACGGATTTAAAGTACATCAGGTGCTCTATATAGCGTGTCTCCAGTGGTACTAGAGTTCAAAATCATGTCACATCGGCTCCGAGTTCATGACCATAACCACTAGGTACCTCGGCACGTAGAAAGGACCCAAGATGAATATTTTTGAAAACGATAAGCATCGGAGAATATACTTCACTTGAGACATAAGAAAAATATTTTAAAAATTAAATGAAAGACAAGCTTTTAATGTAACTAATTTGTTTTTTAGTATAATCTTTTATACATTGTAAAACATTGAAAATGCGACAAAAAGAAAGAATGAACGGAAAATTTGCAAATTTAAGTGTAGGGGCATCACACTGAGTAACGCGAATGGTTTGAGATGCGCAGCGGTTCAGCACATGTTGATTAAGATATAAGAGAAAGAACCTGAAAAACCGAAGGGCCATTTATGTTCTATGCCATTATTGTTCCTGATAAATCATTATATACATTCTTTTTGTCTCAGAACACACGTGTAATAGCAGAAAGTCTAGACAACCATCAATGGAGGCAGTTCCAGCAGACAGACAATTTTACGAGGAGCATCATAAATAGATTGAGAATGACGGTTGGTCCATGCATCAGATCCCAGCTGGTAAGCTTAAGAGATTGTGGACCTTCACAATGTCAAATTTTGGTCAAAATTGGAATTTTGATTTTTATACTAATAATATTCATCATATTTCGTAGAACAGTTCTGTCAAAGAATTTATCATTCTGATTTATAGTTACAGAATTTAATTTTACTCAAATAAAAGTTTTCTTAGTTCGTAAATTGTCCGTTTTCATTGTTACGTAAAATGCTCATTACGTTTCAAATTACATCATATCTCTTTGAAATTTTCACAACTTATGAAAGATGATATGATTCACAAATTTGTGCATTAATTTTCTAAAATATTTAATGAATCATGTTTTGTGTTGTTTTGAACACCTTGAAAGTGTGTAATTGGTGAAATATTTCATATAGTACAGAAAATGTAGCTTTATTTCATCAAATTTTATTCTGAATTTAAAATCTATGCGCATATATATTTCGTTGAAGTTCATCTATGTATGAAACAAAAATTATGTACATATCTTAAAAACTAATACGCAAAAAGCATTTTTTTTAAAAAAGTTTAAAATTTTTTAATTTTTTTAAAAAAATCAGTTTAGATCAGTTTTTTAAAAAAATACATTTTTAAATTGTGAAATATAATAATCATTCATTATATTTATTCCATTTTCAGCTAATTAACCACTTGTACCACCATTTTGCAGCATGGAAAAATATCCGGTGTTTCCATATCGACCAGAAGAATTACATGTCGAATGGGTTTTAATCACTTGTACTCATTTTTTCCGTTAAAAAAATTGCCATTTATTCCACTGCAAAGATTATTCCATAATGATGCTGAGATTAGAGTCACGTGGATGAAATGGCAGAAGTTCGTGTTCTCAGAAGAGTCAAGCTTCTATTTTTAAAGTGATAGTCTCTGTTTTCGAGAATGACATTGTCGTGGTGTTAGCTCACAGATTCCTCTTCGTTTGTGCTACACCCCCACTGCACGGCAATGCGGCATCATATTTTGGATCGCCCCCGTGCACGATAGCAGGTCATATCTAGCTCGTACACAAGGGCACTATGTCAACCTAACAATGCGTGATTAACCCTTTATCTACCGACGATACTTATACCTCTCACTTTAAAATTACATAGAATAACCATTTTTACAAACACTCTGGCGATATTTAGCAGGAATATTGTTTCAAATCTATTCTTTTAAGATATATTGCAGCACAGGCTCTATGAAGAGTATTTTAGTGGGGAAGGCGAATATATATAGAGAGAGTTTTATAGCAGAAATTGCGTTTTCAGCTGACGTTTTGATTGGATTGGGAAGATCGTCATTTTTTTGTTCCAAAAAAGTTATTAATGTAAAACGGTAAGTGTCTTATTTTTTTTTGTATGTTAATGAAGACCTTAGAAAACGATTTGACTATTTATTTTAAGTGAACAGTGTATATAATTAATTTTACTGTGGAAAATCTTTTATTAATTAAGTAGCTCTAACGGATTAAATTTCCCGAAATTGAGTGTTTAGTTTATGTATATTCCTTAATTTTCAATGTAGTGATTAAAAAAAAGTATTGCATGAAAAAATCTGCAGTAAACCATAATGCGATAGATAAAGGGTGAATGTGATGAGGCTGATGACACCCCCTTTCCTTCCCTTGCCATTGAGCACTGGACGTTACAGCTAATGTGCTCTTTAAGCTGAACAGGTGCTTCCCTGGCCACTATGCTCCCCTAACCTCCCACCAATCAAACACTATTGGAACGTAATTGGGCGCCATGTACCTGAGACGAACTATGGCAAATTATTGACAAGAAATGGAGAACCATTTCTCAGAACACTATCTGTTTTCTCATTGATCCTGTACCTAGATGAATTGTTTCACGTATGGAAGTCTACAGGAGTCGTACAACTTACTGAGCTGACGTTTCTCTTATTTTATATATGTCACGAATCGCATTTCAAAATAACATCACTTAATATTCATTGCTTTCTATTTCTTCCGAGCCTCTTTCCTTCCAGGCTACTTCTTCTTGATGTTGCATTTTCAATATCGAGTTGTGTGTATTATTGATGCGAAGGAGGACGGGGGGGGGGGGGAATATTTACTAACTTATAACAAATTAATTTCTGACACATTGATTTCCGTAGATAAATTCGAAGCTTTTTCAGCTATCTTCTTCTATAACTAATTATCTAATAACAAGATTATGCTTGAAATTAAAGAGATTGTATATAATGTTTTTAATACCCCCTAGAATCAAAATTTAATAAAATAAGAAAAAGAAACATACAGATATTTTTGATAATTAAAAGGAATTAATTATGTAGAGTCAATGATCGAAAGAGAACAATCAGTCATAAGAATCCGCTAATTGGAATAAGAATTGGTCATGATAAACATTCTTGCTGCTGTAGAAGTAAAGTAAAAAGAGTACTTTTCGAACATTTGGGTGATTCGGCAATCATCCGCTCTAGAACTGTTCAATTTGTAAACAAAGTTTCCTAATCCGTTCACTGATTTAAGTTTTAAATGCTTGTTTGCGAAATTCGAATTTGTTCAGCGCCGTTGACTTTTCGAGCGAAGAATAATTTTTAATGTTGTAGTTACGGTGTTATTGATTAATTTAAATAGCCCCACTGCATGTACCACTACATGGTATTTCTGTGCCATATTTCTCAGAATGAATCAATCAAGGTCATAAATATTCGCTTCTTAATTAAGCTTATCTGTAAATATGGCATCGGTGCTTCTAAATATAGGATGGAAATTCTAACTGATCCTTAATGCAGTAATACTATATTTCCTTTCGACCCAAAAAGTATGGTTAAAGGTAACACTTTTGGTTTGATTTAAATTACCTAAGGTGCTACTTTTATAAGTGATGAGCGTCATAATTTTTAACTGCGGCGATGACAAAATTATCTACCTGAACTAATGCTTCACTCTTCTAGATTCCATAATTTGTCCTTTTAGAATTTTCTCACTTTAATTCAATGTGCAGCTATTACCATTGTTCAGCTCCATTGGCTATATCGTTGAATCGATGATTAAATCAGGGCTGAAAACTCGAGTACGATTTGCTTACTTTCAGTCACGAATCTCGTGATCTAATTAAATAAATTATAGTAGCGCGTGGGCACAGTCATCACCTCCTAGAGATCAAGGCCTGGTGACTCAAATGAGATAGGCTTGTGACGTTACACATAGTAGGGATAGAAAACTCGCTTGGATTCAAGTTAGATTAGTTCACACTCGCCTACGCCATTTTGGTGCTTGTGTCTGTGTGGTTTGCTGCTTTTTTCACATTTTTATTGCAGATTTTCAATTTATTTTTGACGATTCTGAATTAGTTCACAAAATAGTTTACACGTCCGTTGTACCGAATTGCAATAGCAATTATAAAGATACTGAAAAAATAAGAAAATGTTTGGATTCTTAAAATAAGACTCCCTTCGACTCCATGCTATATCAAGAAAAGACTTCGCTCCATTTAAGTATTCTAAGGTAAGTTATTTAACTTTATTCCTTTTGTGGAAACTGTAATAATATTTTAATTTTAAAAGTCTACTAATAACTTTAATAGGTTGTTCGATAAGACATTTGAAAAATGTACTCATTTCTTTTCTTCATACGAGTTTCTTAACATGGTAATTACATTGGCACAACTCATTTTTATTTATCTATAATGAGAAAAGCGTATTATTTATCAAATAAATATTTTGTAACCCTAAAAAAATTATTGTGCATAAAAATGAGCTCATACAAGCATTGTTAATGAGACAAAAACTATGTAGTGTTTTTGCTATTGCAAACAAATATTTTTGTGTCATTTACTAAATATCTTTTCCACAGAATCAACGAAAGTACCTTAAGTGTTAATTGTGTGTTATCAAAAGAAAGCCCATTTTTTGATACAGAGCTCATAGCCAATGTAAATATGGACATAAGCAACCATTTATTGATTATTTTGTATATTAATATGATGTGAGATACAAAATGCATAACACATTCACAACAAAAAAAAGCTATCTAATTTCTGAACTATTAGGATGACTTTAAAAGTGAGAAAAAATAAAGCTAAAAACAGATAAACATGACTCAGCATTAACCTCACAACATTAATTTGAAGTACGTTTGCTATGACAGCAAATGTCGGAGAAGACACCACATTTAAAGGTAGTGAGTACCAATTTCTAAGCCCTTGACGACAACACTGACAGTTTCTTTTCTAGAATTGTTTACATTAATATAGACTATGTGGTGTCCCGACAAGAAGGATTTCATCGCATCAAGTTTGCTTTGATGACAAAATAAACAAATTTAATTGAATCAAAGAGAAAAAACAAACAAAAAATTTGTTCGAATTTTGTATATAAGCATTGTCAAAAAATTTCTATTGTTGTATCAAATTTTTTTCACTATTTCCAACAAAAGTTCCATTCAAAATTACAAAAAATCAAATTATTAGAGAAATTTTTCTTAATTCTAACAAATCTTTTATGTCAATGAAAAACAATATATTTATATCTTTTTAATTTTAGGTTTGTGAGCTACTTTTTGCTGATGATGCAATACGAAGAAACACAGAAGCTTATGATGAAAAAACTGGGGAGAAAATGTGTTGCTCTAAAACAATTCCAGACTACAAAACTTTCCCAAATTTCCCCAAATATATTTCAAACTCTATGAATCCTATTCAAGAATGTTTTGAGCAGAGACCGCAAAGATTAGTGAAATAAATACCGTTGCGTGTGTGTGGTGTTATAAAATAATATTCTGGAGTCTTAGAATTGTCTTTTTCCTGAATTTATTGGTAACAATAGCTTTCAACGGTAAACTTAACAATCTTAAACAAATTAAATCAAGTTACAATTATTAGACTGAAATAATAAAGAGAATAAATTCTAATATTCGAGATGAACATCCTAGTAAGCAACGGCACCTGGTACGCCAAAAGAAGAATTCGAAAAAAGTAAATCATTTACGTCACTTCCAAAATTAGTCGAGTGTTTAAATACAGAGAAGCTTCAGGACATATGGATTGTTGTTTGTAAAAAAGATCTAGTAATAATTATGATGCTAGACACAACGGTATCTCCTGTTATTAAAGCATCAGTGATTATAAATAATTAGATTTGTCAATACACATAGGTCAACTTGGTAAGTACAAATTTCCTTTAAAAGTTAATAATGTTATTGTTGTAAATAAAATATTACATGAACTGGTTCTCAGAGTAGAAATGAAAAGCTCCCATGATTTTCCTACAACATTTGGTTGGTTTTATTGTTAATCTTTTAGAAAGTATGTTTTCAGATTTAGATGATGATAAAAAAATTGTACTCCATTTCTTAATTGACCAGCTCAAATTTTTAACCTATAACAAGTTTTTTTTAGATATTCTTTTGAAATGATTTAGGTTTTTTTGTATATTACAATCCATATCTTCTCATGTCTATAAATTTTTAATAAATTCGGGATATCTCAATATTCCCCATCCTAGAACTTTGCGCAAACTTTGTTCATCTTTAAAAACTAATCCTCAAACAGAACAATCAAATGAAAACTTTCTAGCATACATGAAAAAAAAGTAAACATCCTAAAATCTGTTAACAAAACTGTCATACTGATGCTTGACAAAATTTATTTAAAACCATATTTAGATTTTAAAGAGGGTAATATTCTAGGGATGGCATATAATAGTGAACAAGCTGCTACTTCAGCATATGTGTTCATGATTCAAAGTCTTCTTTCTCCTCTTAAAGAAGTAGTTCATATAATGCCGGTGAAAAAATTGATGGAGAAAAATTGTTTGTTGTTGTTAAAAAAAACTACCGTAGAACTTGATGGTATAGGATTCAAAGTTATAGATGTAGTTTCTGACAATAATTTTATAAATCGAAAAGCAATGTCCAACTTTTCTGTTTCTCCCAAATTGAGCATTGTACATCCACATCCTTCTGATCCTTCCAATCCTTTATTTTTTGTTATTGATTCAAAGCACATTTTTAAATGTATTCGTAACAATTGGATTAATCAAAAAAATGCAGGTCAGTGTTTTTATTTTCCAGATTTTGAAGATCATAATAAGTTTCCATTATTAGAAGCAAATTTCTCTACACTTAAACGACTATATGACATAGAAAATAATAATTTAGTAAAGTTTGCTTATGGTTTAACTTTGAAGGCTTTATGTCCTACAAATCTTGAAAAACAAATTGTGAAACTTGTGCTTAAGATATTTAATAACTTTGTTATTCAGGGGCTTCAACTATTAGGAGAGCAACATAAACTAATTAGTTATGAAACAACATCAATTTTTATATCTTTAATTTGTACATGGTGGAAAATTGTTAATGTTAAAACACCTTTAAAGGGACAGCATTTGTTTGATACTTATCAGCAACCGATTACTTTATCTCCAGGCAACAAAGCATGTCAATTCTTGCATAAAATTTTGACATGGTTAGACTTGTGGAAGGAAAAAGATTGTACTACTGGCACCCTTACTAAAGAAACACATCTTGCTTTCTTTACTCATACCACATACGCTTTACTTGAAATGTCAAAATATTGCATTAAAGAATTAAAATTTCAGTATTTTCTTCCTGGAAAAATTCAAACAGATGCCTTAAAAAGTCGTTTTGGGAAATATAGGACACTTTCAGGTTCTCAATATTTAATATCAATTCAACAGCTTTATGAAGTATAAGCTAAACTAAGAATGCAAAATTTTTTACCTCTAACTTTGCTTTCAAACGCTTATGGCCAGCTTAACTTAAAAGAAATAATTTGGAAGATTCGTGTAATGAAAATCCTTTAGAGCCATCAGTATCGCATAATTTTAATATTAACTATCTGAAAAAGATTTTCGTGATGTTCAGCCATATCTACCTGTCTTAACATATTTAGCTGGTGTTTGCGCTAGAGCAGCACTTAAAAAATTAAAATGCGACTCTTATTCTAAATAACTTGTTCTTAATAAAACTTTTGAACTAAATTCTAACTATGATTTAATACGTAACTTAGAGGAAGTTTATTGTGCCCTTCCACAGATGTCGTTACAGCGGTACTCTATAACTATATAATAGTTCAGAAACTTCTTTCTAATGATTATGAAAATATGTTCCTCAAACAAAATAATCAACGTCAAATTGTCTCAGAAATTCGATTAGCTTGATAAATTCAAATGAATTTTTTTTATATGATGAACCTTGTAACAACGATCATGCTTCTGAGCTAGTTTTAAAACATTTTATCCACACTTCTACAAATGCGTTATTACATAACTACTGTAGGGAAAAAAATGATATTAAAAAAGTTGAAACAAAGAAAAGAAAAATACATACTTTATTAGCTAAATAAATTGCATTATTTTTATGTATGTAATAAGTTACATATATTTTTATGTATGCATTATTTCTCTCTCTCTCTCTCTCTATATATATATATATATATATATTCATTTAGGTATATATCTATGCTTTTATATATGCATGATTTATTTTAAAAATATTTTTAACTTATTGTACGATAACTTGTTATATTGTTATTTGTGGGAAGTTTATTTTTTGGTAATTTTTAATGTTGCTATTGCAGAGAGTGAATTTTTGTTTATTACTGTGCATGATACCAATAAAGTTTTACAATATATTTAATTCACATTTGTAACAATGCATAATTGAATAATTATTTTTGTCAGAAAAGTAACTGACAAACAGCTAAATAAATTGTGTAGTCTATTTTTATGTATGTATTTATTTTCCTGTATATATCTATAATTATATTAGTATAGATTTGTTTCAAAAATATATTTGAAATTTATTTTATAATTCTTTATGTTGTGATTGTATTTGAAACCAATAAAGTTACTGTTTTTAAATTTGTTTGTACTTTTTTCTGTTTTAAAAACTATTTCTAATTTTATTTCCCATTTTATAACTATTCTGAATAAAATGGTGAAAATAAATTTTAAAGCTAAGAAATAAGCACAGTTTTTTAAAAAAAATATACAAATACAAAAGGTTCTTATGATTTGCTACAATGTTTTTAAATGTGTTTATGTTAATCGTAATGCGTGTTCGTAGTAAATACTTCGATAATTACATACTTGCAATTATTATTTAAATAGGTAAACTAATATTTACTCTTATATTTTATGTACATTAAATAGAATTTAATGGTCAATTAATTTTTTTTTTAAAATTCCCAGTATGCATGTTGGGTTAAAATAAAAAGTATTTAAAAATGCTTCTAAAAAGTTCCGTAGGCGATGGACGAAGTCTCCCTACTAGTAGTGACGTCACCAATCAGTAACGAGGCTTTGTGTATATCTAGGAGGTGATGGCACAGTTTAGCAGAAATTGGCTACGATTGGCTGAAATGTTTTATTGTCATGAAAAATGTTACCAAGAAAGTTCAAACATGTGTTGGATACACACAAGAAATTCAAATTTATTGTGAGGGGGGGGGGAGATTTTTATCGAGAAAAGTATTGTAAGCAATTGTGTTTATTACATGTAAAAAATATATTCAATAGATTATTTTTCAATTATAAGTGTCTTTTGAGTGTTTAAAGGATTTGTTATTTTTTCATGAACTTCACATTTTTATTATGGTCGTGGTAGCCTAGTGATCATGGTTGCGGACTCGTAGCCGGCGTTGTCTAGTCACTAATCACAGTCTGATGACGTTGATGACGCACGGTAAGAGGGAATTTTAAAGGGGACCTAGTCAAAGTCCTTGTATTGGTTTGGTGTGGAAGTCAGGAAAGTGGAGTTCCAACTCAAATGTCGTCCTCATCACTGTTATTCAAAATTACAGGGTCCGTCGACAAAAGCCCTCACACTGCTTTGTGTAGTGAACCTCCTTTCGTGTTATTGTAAAGGTTAACCGAAGGAAGAAACATCTCTAAAACACCTCTAGCTTTATTCCTGTTCATTTTAAAAGTAATAAGGCTATAAATAGCTAATGGAAGCGAATTAGCGAAATTTACTTAATTGGCCTAAATGGAGAAATGTAGCTGCAAGTCTATTTTTTCAGGGCTCGTATAACAAGGCTCGAAGTCCTACTCCCAGATACGTTGAAAATTTAGATAACAATTATCATATCGATATCACTCAATTTAACATCAACACACTTTACTGCAATGTTCCCCCGCGACCTCAATTCCTTCAACTTCAAATAGCATCTCTCATTTGCTTACATCAAGAGTCCTTTACATTAAGAGGTACTCAAATCAAACAATGCATAAAACGTATTTTTAACGTAAAAATTTAGAATCTCTTTATCTTTAATAGCAATGCAGCTCAAAAAATTATGTATCGGCTTCTTTATTTTATGTTAAAACATGAGTGGAGACCTCAAGGAAACATTACTTAAGTTATCCAACTACCCTAAAATTGTGAATTTTGCCGAAAAATGGAAAAAAATTATGATTTTGTTTTATATGCCATCTTATTAGCTTTCTAAAAGTATCAAGTTTATTATTTTCCATTCACTAGAACAAAAACTACAAGCGTTTTAGTAAAAGCATATGCCATTACTTTAAGCAAGAAGTCATACTTCAAAACGGTGTTTTAGTCGAAATGTGTTTTTTTGAAAACGGGGAAACGGGGAGTCAGTTGATTTCTGAAAAAGTTTTGAAAATAATTAACTGAATTTTTTTGTGTATCTATATAATAGTAGGCGTGGTTTAACCTTCAGATTTATCAATCACTGCTTTATTACAAAAGTTACAGTCCGTTATGCGAATATAATCACTGTGTTTTTAAGCAATTTCATATAATAGCTCAGATATAGGGCTCTAGTTTTTGTAAAAATTAAAATATATCTTATCCTGAAGGTCATTTCAAAAATGAATAGCATAGCAACACAACAGAATTGAAAAATTGAAAATTTGCTCATACACTTTTTGGTACAGAATGGGCCTTGTTATGTTATTTTTTGTAAATTTTTACCCATTTTTTCCCACACACATTTTAGTAGTAATAATTTCTTTTTATCTTCTTAAGTTTAGCATATATTTATCTTAAAATATATTAAATAAATCTAAAAACCACAAAAAAATCCTCATATTTAAATTTTTCCGAAAAAAAGTTGTCGCAAGCAGTCGGATACCTTAAATAAATTATATATTTAATTTAATCATGAATCCAAACCAATTTTTTTTTTTTTTTGCATATTATGAAGTTTAACAGTATATATGTAAAATTTAAAAAATAATGAAAAAATTTCAGGTTTTCAATAATATATATTCATCCTTTAGCACATTTTTGTTTTCACACGAAAAATGGAAAACTCTTAAGGTGCATAATTATTGGGATTATTCTGTAACCCTCGTTCGTCGATTAATTGTTTATTAACTTCACACTCCGAAGTGATATGAAAATTGTCGACCAACCTCCTGATTTTGAACTACATTCAAGTGACAGGAGATGGCAACCCAATTGTATTTGTATGTATATGTACATACCGTATTTACTCGAATCCAAGCCGCATCCCAAATTCTCAAATTTTTTTTGTGAAAGTATGCTGTCACCGATTCTAAGCCGAACCCGTAATTCTGTATACGTTTTTGAGAAGAAATTTTAAAAAATCGTGTAAGAGGTTCATCAATATCCAATATTTACGAAATTTTTTTAATAGTTTAAATAGGCCACGTTTATGTTATTTTTTGTCAATTTTCACCCATTTTTTACCACTTATTAATAATATAATTTCTTTTTCTTTTCTTAATTTAAGCATATTTTTCTTAAAATTTACTAAACAAATCTAAAAACAATAAAAAAATTCTCCTCATCTCTATTTTTTTGGAAAAAAAGTTGCCGCAAGAGTACTCAGATACCTTAATTTTTTTTAAATACAAGGAGCAATTTAAATGTTCAAGAGTTTCATTTTGTTTTACATCCCACGAGAACTATTTAAAGCGGACCTCGTAATTTTGAACGACGATCAATTGAAGAGGATGACATCTGAACTGGTCTTCAGATTTTCACATCACACCAATGGGAGGACAAAGTGCCTCGGCAGATTTAACGTGCATCAGCCTTTCTACAAGACGGGTCTGCAGCGGCGCTAAGTTTCAAACCAGCGATTCAACAATGCTGGTTACGTGTTCGTTACTATGAGCACCCATTAGATAGGTAAAAGTTTTTGATGAGTAAAATGAGCAACTATGAGCAGTAAAAGAACGGTAAAAGTTTTTGATAACTCAGAAAATTATGTTAATATTTAAAAAAATGTGTGCTGCATAAAAAGAAATTTAAAATATTGAATTTTTGGAGATCAGATAAAAATGAGGTTTTATAATTTTGTGTTCTATGTCTTTTCCTTGAACGCATTTTACGCGGTCGCTGTAGCCAAGTGGTCTAGGCATCGGATCGTGGCTAGCGTGTCATGAGTTCGATCCCAGTATCACTGAAGATCCGCCGTGTTGGGACGCGATGCACGTTAAATCTGTCGAGAGCTCAAACGTCCTCCTTTGGTGTGGTGTGGTAGTTAGGAGAGGGGGTCCCAGCTCAGGTGTCGTCCGCGTCACTTGACCATGGTTCAAAATGGCGCGGACCATCCCCAAAAGCCCTCCTGTAGCTGAACAGTGGGACGTTACTATTCACTCACTCACTCACTCAAAGCACTTTACATACATTTTCATTTGCTTAATTCACTTACATCGCCATTACTGACGATCCATCCCAATGAATACAATCTGTTTAATTTAAATTACAAGTTTGAATGTCCCTTGATTAAAGTATTCAGTTAGAAATGCATTTTATATAATTTTCAGATAACAGTTGTAACTATATATCAAGCAGTTCACATGTGCAAAAATTAAATTCATTTTACATAAATTAATATATATTTTTTTACTTTTCTATTTATACGAATTTTTTAAACTTTTAACCATAATTCTTTCTTTACCCACTATATATAATTTTTTTTGTTTGGTATTCAGTGTCTATTTTTACTTTGCTAGTGCCATCATTCATATTTTACAAGTTAAAGGGACTAACGTGAGGTCAGAGGCTATTTGAGTTATACTTCATCAAGCACTCTAGTTACTTGCTTTAAAGCATTATTTTTAAAGGATTAGGACACATTACCTTAGGTCCTCTAGTGAAGATCGTCTTCTCTTGAAGGGCCTCCAGATTAATGTATGGTTCCTCTTCATCAAAAGTAGTCTCTATGTTCTTCAAATCCTCAAAACCTGACAGCTTATTCATCACTTCCTTCATCTCACCCTCGAAAGTTCTAAAAACTGTAAAATAATACCAAGGAAAAGCTTTTATTCTTTAGGGAATAGTGGTGTAACACAGCGTTAGAAAAGTACCTTAATCCTTTTTCATAAAACATGTTTTGAAATATGAGCAAGATAAAAATGGATAAATTTTATAAAGAGTTTTGAAGCAGAGTAGTATTTTATTATAGAGTATTTTCTGAAGTAATGAATAATATTACATAGCAGAAAAACACAGAAATTTAATTCACGTTAAACAAATTTTCCGCTGCTCCTATTCGGCTATTTACCTTATGATTATGACGTAAATATTTATAGTAAATTTAAGATAAACTTAGAATTTTAAGATATTAATGTTTTATTTTTAAAATCATAAGGATCATAAGTTTTGATTAAAATGGAGTTATTAAATTTCATAAAATGTACATATATTTACTTGAGAGCTTATATCAACAAATACATCAATTCTTTAATCAATGAAACAATTATAAAGATATAACGATATGACACACAGTTTCGCTAGTAAAATTATTAATATTTCCATATTATTACAAACTATATTCACAATTAAATCATAAATATTATAAACTATTCTGTTTTGGGAAAAAATGGGATTTTTTTTCCTATTTTTTAGAAAGAAAAATATTTTTGTTAAAATTTTAAACTTTTCAAATTAGAATAATAAGTATTCCACTTCAAATATCTATTGTTCATTAATGTTCTGTTGTTTCATTAATAACTTTTTTTACAGTAATCTATAATGATAGATTCATTCAATTTGTTTAATGAATATTTTTTTTTATCCTAATCCAACTTTCATTCTAAAATTATTTATAAAACTGAAGGAATTACGTACCTAATATCGTAATGTAAAACTCTTAATATATATTTTAATAATGTTTGATTAGGGTACCTTGCTTGGTATAATGAAATAAAAAAAATCCTATTATTCAACTTTAAGTAAGAAAAATTACGTCTCTTACAACAAAGAATTCATTTAAGTTCCTTGAAATATTTTTTACTTAATGTATCCGACTATTTGCGACAACTTCTTTTTAAAAAAATGGAGATATGGAGATTTTTTTTTGTTATTAGATTTGTTTAGAACATTTTAAGAAAAATATGCAAAATTTAAGAAGAGAAAAAGAATATTTTATTACTAAAATGGGTAAAAATTGCCAAAAAAAATAACATAAACGAAGACCATTCTGTACCAAAAGTTTATGAACAAATTTTCAATTTTTTTAATTCTGATGTGTTTCTATGTTGCTCATATTTAAAATGGCCTTCACACAATAAAAGAAATTGCAATTTTTACAAATCTAGATCACTTTATCCTAGTTATTATATGAAATTGCTTTAAAAAAACAGTGATTATATTAACAAAAGGGACTGTAAATTTTGTAATAAAACAGTGATTGATAAATCTGAAAGTTAAAACACTTTTACTATTATGCAGAACATACACAAAAAAATTTAGTTAATTATTTTCATAACTTTTAGAGCAATCGCTGACCCCATTTGAGCATTTTCAAAAACACACACACACACACATTTCAAGTAAAACGTGTTTTAAAGTAATGACGCATCTTGCTTAAAGTAATGACATCTGCTTTTACTAAAACACTTGTAGTGTTTGTTCTAGTGAACGAAGAATAATAAACTTGGAATTTTTATAAAGCTAATAAAATGGCCTATAAAATAAAACCATAAAACAATTTGTCAATTTTTGGGTAGTTGGATGCCTTAATTTGTGGTCATTATTATTAAATTTAAAATATTTTAAAAAGTTAAATCACGCAAAAGAAATTTTTTTAAAAACATTTTTCGTGATTAAAATATTATTATAAATTTAATTTCCTTCATCTTAAAATTACAAATTATCTGATTTTCAATATGAATAGCATTGATGATTCCGTCTTTAATTACAAATATCAAAGCACCTAAAAGTGTATTGTAAATATCTTTTGTAAATCATTGGATATTACTTTTTCAATTTAAAAATTTATATATGTATATAATTCCTTAAGCTACTAGCGCAAAAAACTCAGCTAAAATTATAATTTATTTCAAATTAAAAGCGAAAGAGTTGTAACAGTTTTAAAGATAACTTTTAGTAATTAAAATATTTGTTAAATATAAATAAACACATTTATAAAATTTTTATTTCCTCTATATATTATCAGGAGAAACAGAAAACAATCAAATTCGTATTAAAATATTAGTATTCCAAAAAAAATTTAAAAAGTCACCCCATCCTTTAAAATGTACATCGCTTATTATTTGAATCCCAAATAAATGTTAAGAAGCGTTTAATAATGATGCTTGAATAAATGTTCTTTCTTTCTCTTCATACTTTTTATCACATACTGCGAAAAAAAACTTCAATTTTAAAATACCTTATATAAACAGTATTTAAATTCATTGGTGTAAGAAATTAAGAGAATTTTCAAACTTGATCGATTATCTGGACCGATTTTAATGAAACTCTATTTGTACATTTATTGATACAATACAAAATAAATAATCATGCAACAATTGCAATACACTAGCATGATCATGCGCAACATTTATTGCAGTTGGAATGTATAAAACAGCAGCTGCAGAATAAACAAAAGGAATGGATTAATAGGGGATATGGCCCCCTCTTTCAGCTATACAGGCCTCGCAGCCTGATGTCATACTTGAAATAAAGCAGTTTACTAGTACTTATGGCAATTGCTCCCACATGTTCAGCAACGCTGTTTTCATTTCCTGGATAGTTCTCGGAAGGGCGTTGCGAGTTGCAATTGCCCTCCCTAGAGCATCCCAGACATGCTGTATAGGATTGAGGTCTGGAGGCCTTGCTGACCAATCCCTACGGCGAATATCCTCACTCTCTAGAAATTTGTTGACCATAAGACCTCTATGTGTCCTCGGGTTATCGTCCATTAAGATGAACTCAGGACCCCATGCACCCCTGAAAAGGCGAACATAGGGCTCCAAGACCTCACCCTATACCTCACACCAGTCATAGCCTCTTTCAAAGACAGAGAAATGTACGGCCATCTAACATGATGTCTGCCCAGACCATTAAACTTCCTCCACCATAATTGTTGATTTCTCGGACAATGGAAGGTAGGTAGTGGGTCCCTGGCTCTCTCCATATGAACGTACGGCGAGAATCGGTGTTTAGGCTGAAACAGGACGCATCCGTGAACAGAACGGTCGTCCATTGGTCCGTACTCCAATCTCTATGCTATCTGCACCATGCTAAGCGGACTCTCCTGTTCGTAGACTTAAGTGGGACGCAAACAGCAGGTCTTCTGGCAAACAACCCTCCCTCATGAAGGATTTTTGAAACATTCACCCTTGATATACGAGTTCCTGTGGCTGCCTACAAGTAATGAAAGGACTGAAAAGCTGTAGTCCCTCTGTTACGCCTCGCTATAATCGACAAATGTTGAGCTACTCTGGCCGTCGTGACTCTTGGAAGACCTAGCCCAGGCTTTATCTCGACGGAACCAGTATCCTGGAACTGTTTCCATTGGTTACACTCGACACTGGGCGTTGAATTGAACTCTCTACAAATCTGGACTTGATATTGGTCTGCTTCTAGCCTCCACACAATTAACCATTTCATTCCATCATCTAAAGGTCAGTGTTTATTCATTTTTATTGTTACAATTTGAATTGAACGGATTGCTTCAAAAGAAATTCGCCGAGGTGTGCTGACGAACGAAATACGTGCTTATAAAGCCTGTTTTTCTTCTGGCTGAGTCTACACACATATGTACGCTTACGTATTTGCCGTACAAGATTTGCATTTTCATCTAGAAGTCGTAGTCTTTCTTTCAGTTCAGTTCTATCCATGCAATTCGATAACATAGGCAAATTCTCTTAATTTATTTCATCAGTGTAGAAAAATGATAGCTGACTTATAATCATCATTCTTCATTTTTATTATTCAAGCAAATGCTTAATTTATTTAGAAATAAACAGGATTTCTCCCAGGATCATTAGGATAAATTTAAGGGGAGGTACGGCGAATTCAGGAATTCAGATTTGCATGGCAACCCAAGGTCGGAAAAGTCTTCTTTCGACGCTAGGTGGTGGTGCTCAGAAGAGCATTTTAGGAAACAGACCTGCATTATCGCAGTCATTCCAACTGTCATCACCTGCAGAGGAGTATGGAACGTATCACAAACACTGAGCTCGTCGATATGCACCTGATTTATGGGCCAGGAGAAGGAAATACATGAGCAGCAGAAAAATTGTATCACGAAATGTATCCACAAAGAGATGCAACGTACCGCCAAATGTTTGCTGATTTGTTTGCTGTGAATATGGATCATTACGAGGTAATAGGCATAATGAGGGTGACCACGCATTCCAAAGGGCCCGATATCCAACACATGAAAGGAACAAAATGTGTTCGATACTGCTCGAAGGAATCCGAATACCATGTTGGGAATTCGAGTCACACGTGGTCTGCCCTCCCTATGCCTATTACTTCATAATGATACATATCCACACAAATTGTGATGCAAATTAGCAAACATCCGGTGGTCCAGTGCATCCAAAAATCAGGTACATATCTGCCAGCTCAGTGTTTGTAAAACATTCCTTACTCCATACTACATACTACATGCGATGACAGCTCAAACTACTGCGATAATAAAGATCTGTTTCCCTCAATGCTCCTGTAAACAACGCCACCTAGCACCGTACGAAGATGTTTCCGACCATAGGTGGCTATTCAAATCTGATGTGATGAACCCCTAACTCCCCTTAAAGTTTGTCCCAATGATCCTGGGACACCCTATATGTTTATTTCCATAGAATAATATGCAATATTTTATTGATATGCCTATAAAACAGTCAAACTCTTGAATCTCTTGTTAAAGCATAAAAATCTCCTAGTTGAAATATTAGTCACATTAAATTGCCCCATTAAATTCACTTACTTCAAAATCACTTTTTAACCTACATCTCCTGCTTACCATTTACTAAAAGTTCTTTTTTACACTACTTCAAAAAAAATTTTAAATAGTCATTAGATATGTAAATGTAGTATCAATTATCACATTTTCCACATTAAAAAGGCATTTTGATCTTTATATATTTTTTTTATTTTAAGAAAACAGGCAACAATATCTGAAAACTTCGTGAAATTTTTAGTTCTTGATTACATTACACTCGTGAGATCATATTTATCGTTTCAGAGTTACACTTATCTAGTATGAGGAGAAATCCTTTGTTTGCTTTCTACTCGAAAAAAGGATTTCTTGCTTTCTCTGGTATTGTTAGAGGACTTATTTGAAAGAAAATGGAAAGTAGTACCACAGACATGTGACGCGCATAAGATATTATGAGCAAATTGTGTAGAAAATATAAATCAAAGAGAAGATTAAAAAATAAAACACAGAAATTAAAAAATAAACTACAAAATTATTAATCTCAAGGTTATTTAATAATGAGAATAAAAGATACATCGTAAATCTTGAATAGATAACAATAATAATTTTTTTAATACTCTGTTTGATTTACTAATTCAAAGGCTGGATGAAGATGCAGGTCTCTCTAATTTTGTACTTTCAAGACTAGCTTAATATAGTATTGGGTAGCTGAAGCCCTCGAAGTTTATATTTCACTTGATGGATAAAATAACCAATTAGAAATGTTATACTGATTCCATACTCTAATTTTATCGGGGAATATTTTTTCTTAAAGTTATCATATGCATTCAAATTACATTGGTCAAAATAAGTATTCGACATTCAGCGATTTCTGTGAATTCGGAATTTAAACACCTTACTATGCAACAACAACGAAACCATGTTTCGTTATTTGTTGCCTATAACAATTAGTTTCCAATGTATAAAATTTTGTGTTTAAAAAAACAAATCTAAGCAACAAATATCACCGTTATAATTTTTAAAAGTAGTTTGGCAAGCAAAATAAGTATTCGAATAAAAGACTGATCATTATACCGAGAATCAAAACTACCTTTAAGTGTATTTGCAAATTTTTGTAATTCAAAGTATTTGGTCTATTTCTGACGGCATTTAAAAAGTTTTATTTAAGCAGTGAGCAAGATGGACTGAAAACAAGGAGAAATGTCAGTGCATATTAAGAATTTAATCATAATATATTTTATAAAAATGATTTATCTGAAAACAAAACTTTTGCTATTGTAAATAGGCCAAGAACAAGCGGGCACTATATAGTTTAAAAGTATAAAGGGCAAAAATCGGTTACAAAATATGCAAACAAACATGTAAAATTCTGGCACAATGTAATTGTTGCAGACGAGAGCAAATTTTGTCGTTTGTGATGCGATGGCAAAATTGTAGTGTACAGAAAACGCAATGCTGAGTTGGACGAACGAAATATGGTGTCCACAGTAAAGCATGGAGAAGAAAGTATAATGGTTTGGGGTGTATGGCGGCTTCAAAAGTGGGTAATATTGTCGTAATTAACAACATAATGGACCATCTGTATTACATACAGATTTTAAAAGAAAATTTGCGTGTCAGTGTTGAAAAACTGGGAATTGAGAAGGACTACCAGTTTTTTTACCAAGACAATGACCCCAAACATTCCGCTCACAATACAAGGCTTTGGCTGCTATACGACTGCCTCATAGTTATATAAACACGCGCCCAAACCTCAACTACATTGAGACCTGTGGAGCATATTGAAAAAAAGGTTAAGAAAGCGCCAATTTTTTTTTAAAAGGTCAAATGGACGAGATCCTTAGATATGAATGGGCAAAAATTGACCAAAAATAGACAGAAAATTTGGTTAAATCGATGCCATAGAGTTTAAGAGAAGTCCTCCGTCGGAGCGGAAGAGAAACTAGATATTAGTTTTATATTATTTGAATTATTTTCATTTATTTTTATATTTTGTTGAATATTTTTTGTTTGTTTAATTGCCTTTGAATGAAATAATAGTAATTTTGTTAATTTATTACATTTTCATGTATTGCAAAAGATGCTGCATTTTATACTTAATGATTTTTGGTTTAAAATCAATAAAAAATGTTTTGTTTTTGTGTACAGTTTTTATTAATAAATTCAATATATGCCATTTTCAATTAAAATTATTTAAAAACTTACCCCCTTATGTGATCAATTTTTTTGCTCAAAATGCTTTTAAAAAGGCATCTTTTTTTACTCTATATTACTGAATTCCATATTTAATAAAAGGGGGAAATGGAAAAACTTTACCTTAATTTAAAATTTTAAAATTTTTATACTATCTTTTTGTTTTACAATTGTAAAACACGAATACTCTTTAATACTTGCTCTTTGCAAGTAAACTCTGCACGCTATGAAGAAGTTTTCATATATATCATAGAAAAAGTTTCATGTCGAACTTTTTTAAGTGTTTGAAGGCTTTGGGAAGTAAATGTGGGGGGGG
>BMAO01009851.1:0-22721 GCA_019973975.1 Trichonephila clavata | reverse complement strand
TTATTATTTTAGATTCCTAAAAATTATCTATTATTAAAAAATGATGACTTTTTTTACTCAAGCATCAAAATAGTTTTCTTTTATTGTTTAAATTTATTATTTTTTTACTAAAGCAATATTGTTTTTGATTGTCATGATAGAACTTGAAGATAAATCTTATATCTGAGGGAGAGTCAGGGGGAAAATAGTTCTACACTCAAAAAAGCCACTGTAACACCGTGCTGTAGAAAGAGAACTGAAACCTGTTTGACATTAGTAAGATATGGAAAATATTTTTTTTTCGAAAAAGGGAATTGTAGTGACGTTAATATAAAGGAATCACACACATACCCGGAACTTTGATAAAGGAAGGTGAATTTCCATGTAGCATGTTATGCATTTGAAACAAATTTTAATAAAACACTCAAAATACTTAAAACAATCATTTAATAATTTTTTCTTTATAAAGATAATTGCATGAAACAATTTTCCGTGTGTCGATATTTAAAAAATCCTCACAATTATTACTTCAATATTTAAAATAGTAGTAAAATTTTGAAATTTGAAAAATTTCTACTTTTCTGTCTTTTTTCACATACAACTATCTTTAAAAAGGCTACATTTTCGTTTCCGGGGACTAAAAAATTGCAACGAAAGAACTGAAAACTGAGTGAGTGATTTTTAATTCGCACTGTTTGCCTATATGAAGGTAATTGAATCTTTATAAAATAATTCAAAATACGCGATTTTACATTAAGCCAAACATTGGCGTCGAAAATTAACTTTGCGCCAAAGTCAGTTGACCTGTTTCGCCTTCGACCGCACCTAACTCAAGGTTACACTAAAAAATTTTTGCCTTAAACCAGGGAGAAATCAGTAACTTTGGCGAGTAAAAAAAAAATGCGAGTTGAAAGATTTTTTTTATCGTCAATTCTTCTTTATATAATTTTTCAAAATTAAATAATATATATTGTCAGATAAAGATTATAAAATGCATTTCTGAGATACATTAAAATATTTAGCAGTATCGAAATTTTTGTTCTCTTTCATAAAACTTATAGTTTACTTTAAAATAATGCCTAAAGTTATATATCTTTTTTTGACATATAATTTCATAATAAAATCGAAGAATTTGCCCATTTCGAAATTTTTTTTTTGGAAATAGTCAGTTAAATAGGTATAAATTCCTTAGAAAAAAAAACTATGTTCGTATTATATATTTTTTATATTAATTGTTTTTTTTTTAGAATATCAAAAAATCAATAAATTTTTTGTAATACATTTAAATGTAATCTTCAATCGAAATCTTTCAATCGTTATGTGAATATCCTGTGGATCCCCTCAATTAAAAATTAAATTCAATTGGAACCTCCCCATTCACTATTATTGCCTATTTTCACTTCTGCTGCAGGGCTGGGTAGCGTGATTGGCTAGAGCGCTGCTTTCGCCCTACCGCTAAGTGTCTTAATTCTTATTTTCTGGGTTCAAATCTAGAGGATTCCATTTTGTTCATTTGTGCTTATTTTTTCCCACCCCGTAAATTAATTCTCTCTTCTTCAATGATTGAATTCACTTGCTGCATCCCACTGATCTGAATTTACTTCATTTTCAGTGCTGCCATTATGTAAGCAAAACGGTATGTCACAATTAATTGCTAAATGAGCAATTTTAATCAATTTTATTAGGAAATAATTAATAAGTTTTAACGAATGGTAATAGAGCGCCCTCTACTGGCCATGTGAACACTTAACCAGTCAGCCTGCCACCTCGGGGAAGGAAGGATGTGCCAATGTTCGCCCGCGCAAACCCCGTTAATATTTGTATATTTCCCCCTGTTTTATGTAATTGTAACCGTGCTCAATTAGAATGTACCACCAATTAAAATTATTTGAGCTAGCCGCCGGAGTTATTTTTGAGTATCGATTATAAAAAATGTCGCCCAACTTACGGCCCGAATAATTATTTAATTTTAATATGACTACTCTAGTCTAACAAAGCTATCTTCAATATTCTGAACTGCTAGTTCATGTAGAAGTTTAAAAAAGTTATTTCTGAAATTGTAGCTACCGGCTACGAAGAAATTTTTGGATTACTAGAAAATTTATATTTCCTACCGGGAAATTAGAAACTTTGGATTGCATTCGTCTTCATGGAGCATCAGCTAAGTTTCTTTTCTTTTGTTTTGTTTCTGATTCATTTTGATCATTTATTAAATTTTACTTGTGTTTTTATATTTTATGGTATAAATATATAATAAGCATTATTTATTAGTCATATTTCATTTGAGTAATTCTTTTCCCTAGTAAGGAAATTCTTTTACTTTTTGTTCATTTCCTGTGATTTATGACTGTTAGTGTACTTGTATGGGGAACTTCTTACCCCACTTCTGACCTTGATTTTTCACTGCTTGTTGAACGAACGACGTTTTGTTACTAAGGGTCCCCCCCCTCCTTTTTTGTCTCTCACCCCTTGCCTGGTGAAAATCAGACATTCTTTTTTTTCTCTTGTTCCTTTTTCTTGGAACTCAGAATACAGCACTAGCTGCTTGCTTTGTAAAATTTGTTTATTCTGGATATTTTGCACTTTTTTTTGTTGACTCTTTAAGTTACTTATGACGCCAGAGTGTCCCGGAAATTGATATTTCCTATTTAGTATTATAATTGCATGTGTTTTTTTTAATTGAATTTTAGTGTTATGAAATTGTGTTTTATTTTCAACTATACTGAAGAATTTTGATCATATATAAAATATATGCGAATTTAAATGAAAGAAATTATTTTTTTTTTGTTAACAAAAGTATAGTAGAAAAGCATTTTTATTTTTATTCAAAAGATTCATGCATAGGTTTGGTTTCGACTTTGAATTTCATCAGAATTTCTTTTATATGTGAATTATTTTTTACTTTCAAAGCTAAATTTTTGCATTCAGTCAAATATCTACAAAACAGTATTTTTATTCCTTCAAAGGAATAGTTTATATGTTGTTTTGGTTAAGCGCATCAGAATTTCTATTTATTTCAATTTTCATTTTGTTTCGAAGTTTCGATTTTCTATCATGTCAAACATCTATAATAATGTATATTTTTTTGATAGTATTGTGTTCGAATATCCAATTCTTATTATTTTAGTGATTAGTTGATGCTCAATTATCAAGGTTAACTATTTTAAAACTAAATTAACTGCATTTAATTTGTGGCTGTCGGATTTTATAATTGACCCTTTTTCCCCTCAAAAGTTAAAAATAATGGCGTTCTTGCTAAAGCTCGCAAAGAGGACTTAAAAACACTAGCTACAGAATTGGGTCTCGAAGTAGGAGAAATAATGAGAATAATAGATTTTAAAAATTTAATCATTACTTCGAAAGACTACGATGAACAGTTTACTAAAAGTCTTCTAGAAACCATTATTAACACGAGGGTTCAGGCAGAACGTGAGGTGAAGGAGGAAAATGAATACAAACGAAAACAAGACGAACTGAATTTAGAACTAGAACGCATGAAGTTAAGCATGACTGCTACTTCTTCAACTAACCCTAGTGCTGTCGCAGAGAAAATAAATATCCAGCACCTCATACCCAGATTTGTGGAAACTTCAGACATTTCCACCTATCTAAAAATATTTGAAAGGCAGTGTGAGCAAGTTAACATAGGGGAAGTCGATTATGTAACACACCTTCTACCAGTGTTACCTATTGATATTTCCAGTATTATCTTGCGGGAACCTAAGGAGAAATTAGGAAATTACCAGCACATTAAGCAAGTGTTGCTCCAACGATTCAAGTTGAGTGCTGAATCGTTTCGAATTAAGTTCAGTACTCATCAAAAACAACCCGAAGCTCTGTGGAAGGACTTCGCGTACGAGCTAAACAATTACTTAGAAGAATGGCTACATAGCCTAGAAGTGAAAGACTTTAACTCCCTTAAGGATTTGGTTCTTACCGATCAGCTTAAGAGAAGAGTTTCGAGGGACGTTAAAGAACATTTCGTGGATATCTGGGGAGATATTAAAAGCTCATCTGAATTAGTACAAAAATTAGATGATTATGAAATTGCTCGAGGTAAGACGTCGAAACATAAAGTTTTACCAGACGTAGGAAGAACTTATTTCCCCTCAAAAACAAATAAAGAAAGCAGTATAAGAACGAGGGATAAGGCAAAGGAAGCACCAAGAAAACCATTTGGAGGGCATTCGCAATTTGAAAACCGAACTCCTTTGTCCTGCTATGGATGTGGAAAGCCCGGTTACATCAAGTCAAAATGTCCTGACTGCAATCCTTCAAAGGGTGATCCAGCTCACTTTGGAATTCTGCGAGTTAACAGTCTCTCTCCTTCCAACAGAAATGCTGTACTCAGGATCAGCATAAATGGAGTCTCAAAAACTGCATTTGCGGACAGTGGTGCAAGTCATTCGATTGCAGGAGAAACTCTTTACAGTATCCTTCTGCAACAAGGAGCTGCTTTTGAGAAGACAGTCATATCCCTATCCTTTGCTGATGGAATCGTTACTCAGAAAGAAGTTCTACGTACATTTCAAAACGTCCTTCTGGAAGGCAGAAAGTTTAAAACCCCCTTCATTATTTTGCCTGATGCCAAAAACAACTCCACTCTACTTGGAGTTGACTTTCTCAAAAATGCTGGAGTAGTACTAAATTTCAGAAAGAACTGTTGGACTTTTTGTGACAATGCCCGAAAATCGTACAATTTCGTAACGCCTTACCAGAGTACATCTGTTAATGTACTTCCTGTGGCGATAAATAACTGTCAATTACGGGAAGATGAAGGTCAAGAACTCCCTGGTTCTCAGCGTATGGAACTAGATAGCTTGCTTAAAAATCATCACTCTATCTTCGAAGTAGGGGGAGAAGCTACACCATTTATTGAACATAGCATCAACACTGAAAACAACCCACCAATTTCAGTGCCTCCCTACCGGATGAATCCAGCCAGGAAGAAGCTGTTGAAGAAAGAGCTAGATTCTCTGCTGCAACAAGGCATCGTAGTAGAATATGAATCTCCGCACGCCTCTCCCGTTGTTTTGATTCCAAAACCAAGAATTGAAGAGAAACAAGATCAGCGAAAGGCCTTCTATGATAAAAGGCATCGTCCTGGTTTCCTGTATCATCCAGGTGATAATGTCTGGGTAACCCTTCACCCCCTTAGCAATGCTGCCCAGAAGAAAACAGCTAAATTCATGCCTAAAAGAGATGGACCTTATATTGTTGTGACTCAACGCTCTCCGACGACTTATGAAGTGGCAAATCCAAACAACCCACATGAGGTTCTCGGACCTTATCATTCATCTGCTCTTCGTCCATGCCTAGACAAGGAAGCCACTCCAGAGATGCCTCTCAGAAAAAGGGGAAGACCCAAGAAAGACAACTCTGCTGGTTCCTCATCGAGGGCGATACCTAGGAACCAGAGGGGGAGTGTAACGAATGGTAATAGAGCGCCCTCTACTGACCATGTGAACACTTAAAAAGTCAGCCTGCCACCTCGGGGAAGGAAGGATGTGCCAATGTCCGCCCGCGCAAACCCCTTAATATTTGTATATTTTCCCCCTGTTTTATGTAATTGTAACCGTGCTCAATTAGAATGTACCACCAATTAAAATTATTTGAGCTAGCCGCCGGAGTTATTTTTGAGTATCGATTATAAAGTTAGTTTTTTATAATATACTTTTTTCGCAGATACGTGTTTAAATAATTTAATTAACACAGAGTGGAATGAAAACTATAAAATTAAAATTAAAAAAATTAAATGTTTTTATCAAATAGTATTATTTTCTTTTTGAATGTTTTTTTCAGTGAATTTTTTAAAAAATTAAAATGCATTCACACACACACACAATGCATTTCTGATATTCATTTAAAATATTTATCAGTATCGAAATTTTTGTTCTCTTTCATAAAACTTATAGTTTACTTTAAAATAATGCGTAATTGCATAAAACTTTTTCCCCCCGTGTCGAATATTTGAAAAAATTCTCACAATTTTACTTCAAGAATTAAAATAGTAGTGAAATTTTGTAATTTAAAAAATTTATACTTTCTGTTCTTTTTTCAGCATACAACTATTTTTAAAAATGCTACAGTTTCGTTTCCGGGAAAAAACTATCTTTCTTTAAAGAATTTTATAAAAAAAAAAAACTTTTTTTTTTTACAAAACAATGCTGTTTTGCATATTTTAGGATTTTTTCTCATATGAATCAATATCGTTGCGTTTATATAAAAATGATTTTTAAAACTTTCAGAATCAGTTATTTAAAAAATAAAAAGCCGAAAACTTTTTTGAACGAATTGTAATAAAACACTCAAAATACTTAAATCAATCGTTTAATAATTTCTTCATTGAAAAAAAAAATTGCATGAAATTTTTTCCCGTGTGCGATTTCGCTTAAAAATTACGGATTTTAAAAATTTTTTTTGTGATATTCATAAAATAAAGTTTTTGCGAGAAATAATATAAGCATTATTTTAGTAACCTTTTTTCTTCAAAAATTATTGTTGTTTCCAATCAATATATGAAAACTTGAAATTTTCAATTAAAAATTGAGCCCTCAAAAATAATGAAAACTTTAAAGACATTCTACAGGCTTTGCGCATGCGCGAGAATCATTATTATTTTTTTCCCCTTCTGTTTAACGCTCAGTGGCCAAGGTCAAACTTGCTGTTGCAATATTTTTTCCGTTATTGAAATGTGAGTGAGGGATTTTTAAAAAGTCGCACTGTTCACCTACTCCAGAGTTTTTTGGCGACGGACTTCGAAATTTTCAATTTAAAACTTTTAGATTCAGTGATTTTAAAAAAAAGCCAAAAACTTTTTTGAACAAATTTTAATAAAACACTCAAAATACTTAAATCAATCATTTAATAATTTCTTCTTTTTTAAAGGTAATAAACTTTTTTCCCCCGAGTCGAATATTTCAAAAAATCCTCACAATTTTACTCCAAGAATTAAAAGAGTAGTGAAATTTTGTAATTTTAAAAATTTATACTTTCTGTCTTTTTTTCAGCATACAACTATTTTTAAAAAGACTACATTTTCGTTTCCGGGAAATAAAAAATTGCAACGAAAGAATTGGAAAGTGAGTGGGTGATTTTAAAATTCACCCTGCTTGCCTATTCGAAAATTTTTGGTGACGGACCTCGAAATTTTCAACCATTCTCAAGTGACGAGAACGACACCTGAGCTTTCACCCATTTTTAATAATTACCACACCAAACCAACGCAAGAACAAATTTCGAAAAAGGGAGTTTTTATGACATAGTTAAAGAAATCACTCACATCGCGCGCATACACACACACACACACAAGTGCTATCGGCCTGAGGGAAACACGAAATTTCCATGGGGATGAAATTATTCACTTAGGAAAAGGAAAGAATTGGAAAGTGAGTGGGTGATTTTTAAATTCGAACTGTTTGCCTATTCAAGTGTTTTTGGAGACGGACCTCGAAATTTTCAACCATGCTCAAGTGACGAGGATGACACCTGAGCATTCACCCATCTTTAAGAATTACCTCATCACACCAACGCAAGAACAAATTTCGGAAAAGGGAGTTTTTATGACATAGTTAAAGAAATCACTCACATCGCGCGCATACACACACACACACACACACACAAGTGCTATCGGCCTTAGGGAAACACGAAATTTCCATGCGGATGAAGTTATTCACTCGGTAAAACGAAAGAATTGGAAAGTGGGTGGGTGATTTTTAAATTCGCACTGTTTGCCTATTCGAGGGTTTTTGGTGACGGACCTCGAAATTTTCAATCATGCTCAAGTGACGAGGACGACACATGAGCTTTCACCCATCTTTAATAATTACCACACCATACAAACGCAAGAACAAATTTCGAAAAAGGGAGTTTTTATGAGATTGTTAAAGAAATCACTCACATCGCACGCACACACACACACACACACACACACAAGTGCTATCGGCCTGAGGGAAACACGAAATTTCCATGAGGTTGAAGTTATTCACTCGGTAAAAGCCCGTGAAACGCCGGACTAAGCGGAGAGGAAAGAAACAAAGAAATTTCGGAAAATAATATTGGAAGTGCTGAATTTGTGAAGTTGAGTGAATATTAACGTCGACACGAGCAACACGAGGCCTTTTGGGGACGGTCCGCGTAATTTTGAACCATGGTGAAGTGACGCGGACGACACCTGAGCTGGCACCCCCCTCTCCTAACTAGCACACCACACCAACAGGAGGACGTTTGATCTCTCGATATTTTACGTGCATCCCGCCCCTGCACGGCGGGTCTTCAGTGGTACTATGATCGAGAATTTGTGAAGAGAAGGGAAATTGTTAAGCAACAAAGCCATGACACGCACTCACGGGTCATGCACTCACATCGTACGCGTCAAACCCACACCAAAGTGTTGGAATAGAATAAAGGGAGGAAATTAAGATGGGGATTAAGTTATACCGTCGGTAAAAGCCCGTGCAACGCCGGGCTTAGAGGAGAGGAAAAAACATAGAAGCCAAAGTTACTTCGAAAAAGAATATTGGTCATGCTGATTTTGTGAAGAGAACGGAAAATTTTTCTAAAAGTAGAGAAAGCCCGTGCAACGCCGGGCCATGAAAGCTAGTCTTACACTATTAAAATTCGAAGGTAAACAAACGTATCTATCTATCTATCTATCTATCTATCTATCTATCTATCTATGTATGTGCGTCTATCTTCTCACGAACCGCACAACGCAGAAAGTCGCGGAAGGTACCAAAAGATGGGGAATTTTCCGGGGAAGCCGTATTGCCTATTTATATTCCAATATTGTAATTAGTTAAAAAGATATTAATTAAAAACTTTAAAACGCCTAATTGTTTTACTCCTGCCGGTTGTTTACTTGGCGGAACTTCCCTTCCGTTTCGGCCGAGGGGTAATCTTACGTTTTCCACCATATTAAAATTGTCATCTAATTTTCGGTGTCGAAATTAGACAAAAAATAATTACAGAATCGGAAAGATCATTTATTTCGCCACGACACGGTATAATTTTTTTTTTTTTGTAAAATAACGGTATTTTCTATTTTTTTCGAATTTTTTAAAATAGTGTTAAAACTGATGCGTTTTTATGAAAATTATTTCTAAATCGTTGGGTATGAAATACTTTTCGTGTTATTAAATTGATATTCTACACTAATTAACTTCAAGCCTTTCTCTTTTAGATCCATTTATTTAAAAAATAAAATTCCCCAAACTTTTTTTTTAAAGAATTTTTAAAAAGTAGTCCCATTTTTTACTTCATGCGGAGTGATATCGTGTAGCTCGGAGTTAGAATCAACGGATTACGATTTTTTCATTTCTGCTAATTTTTCCCACGTAAATTAATTGTACTGATGAATACTTATTCTAACATGTGATCCTCTGTTATTTTTATGTACTTTTCATTTTTTTTTTGTTTAAATATACCATCCTTTAAGCAGCATATCCAAGATCACTCGATTAAATTTTTTGATTCACTCAATAGCTCTGATAATATTAATATGCAAAACCTTGAAAATTATACAGCCAATATTAAGAGGAAGCGACCCAGGAGAATTCTCCTGGACTTGTACAATCCTCCATAACTTAAATTTCTCTTTTTATTTGCTAAATTCAATTGTCTTAACTATTTTTGATCCACTTTTATTTATTGCATTCAATGTTAACTGCTCTTGTGACGGAGTGCTCAGAGCTCCCGCTACACTCAAGACTATAACTGCAGCACTTCCGTGCGCGGTCAATGCGAAGGAGGGTGTCCGCCTCGAAGAAACCCACCGGTCGCTTTTTTCATACTTGTTTTAAATTTTTTCTCCTACTTGACATTGCGTCGCCACACATCATTACACACAAAAGGAAATATTCTGAAATATATTTTCTATCACATGTGTTATTTTATTTTTGAATTTTATACTGTGAATATGTAAATAAAGGCTTATGAACATTTTAAATCAATTTTATTATAAAATAATTAATAAGTTAGTTTTGTATAAAAAAAAACTTTTTACTTCAGAGATACGTGTTTAAATAATTTAATTAACACAGTGTCGAATGAAAAACTGAAATTAAAATAAAAAAATTAAATGTTTTTATCAGATAGTATTATTTTCTTTTTGAATGATTTTTTTCAGTGAATGTGTACTTATAACTAGGTTTTTCACATAGAATTTTTCTTAGCACTTACATATGTTTAATCAAACATCCAAACGTTTCAAGAGCTATCTGTAGAATTTTTTGTTATTATTATTTATAGATAATGTGGATTTAAATTAATATATTTTTTAAAATTTAAATGAATATTTCTATTATTTCCTTATTAAATTATTATTTGTTAATAAAAAGTATATCGCCTATTATTTTGGATAAAAATACGTTCTAGAGAGACATTTTTAAGCTAACTGTAAGTAGCGATTGATTGATTAATGAAAACCTGAAAATTATTTTATTATTTTAGATTTCTAAAAATTATCTATTATTAAAAAATGATGACTTTTTTTTTACTCAAGCATCAAAATAGCTTTCTTTTTATTGTTTAAATTTATTATTTTTTTACTAAAGCAATATTATTTTTGATTTGTCATGAATAGAAACTTGAAGATAAATCTTATATCTGAGGGGAGAGTCAGGGGGAAAAATAGTTCTACACTCAAAAAAGCCACTGTAACACCGTGCTGTAGAAAGAGAACTGAAACCTGTTTGACATTAGTAAGATCTGGAAAATATTTTTTTTTTCGAAAAAGGGAATTGTAGTGACGTTAATATAAAGGAATCACACACATACCAGGAACTTTGGTAAAAGAAGGTGAATTTCCATGGCAGTATGTTATGCATTCCAAACAAATTTTAATAAAATACACAAAATACTTAAAACAATCATTTAATAATTTCTTCTTTTATAAACATAATTGCATGAAACATTTTTCCCTTGTGTCGAATATTTCAAAAAAATCCTCACAATTTTACTTCAATATTTAAAATAGTAGTAAAATTTTGAAATTGGAAAAATTTCTACTTTTCTGTCTTTTTTTAACATACAACTATCTTTAAAAAGGCTACATTTTCGTTTCCGGGGACTAAAAAATTGCAACAAAAGAACTGAAAACTAAGTGAGTGATTTTTAAATTCGCACTGTTCGCCTATTCGAGGGTTATTGGCGATGGACCTCGAAATTTTCAACCATGGTCAAGTGAGGAGGACGACACCTGAGCTTTCACCCATCTCTAATAATTAGAACACCACACCAACGCAAGAACAAATTTCGAAAAAGGGAGTTTTAATGACATAGTTAAAGAAATCACTCTCATCGCGCACATAAGTGCTATCGGCCTGAGGGAAACACGAAATTTCCATGGGGATGAATTTATTCACTCGGTAAAAGCCCGTGCAACACCGGGCTAAGCGGAGAGGAAAGAAACAAAGAAATCAAAGTAATTTCGAAAAATAATATTGGCAGTGTTGAATTTGTGAAGAGAAGGGAAAATGTTAAGCGGCAAAGCCATGACAAGCACTCACTGGTCATGCACTCGCATCGTACGCGTCAAAACCACACAAAAGTATTGGCGTCAGAAAGAAAGCAGGAAATTAACATGGGGATTAAGTTATACTCTCGGTATAACTTAATCTCCATGTTAATTTCACTTATGCACATATGTATGCTCTCGGTAAAAGCCCGTGCAACGCCGGGCCATGAAACTATTAAAATACTATCTACACTATTAAAATTCGAAGGTAAACAAACGTATCTATGTATCTATGTATCTATCTATGTGCGTCTATCTTCTCACGAACAGCACCACGCAGAAAGTCGCGAAAGGTACCAAAAGATCGGGAATTTTCCGGGAAAGCCGTATTGCCTATTTATATTCCGATATTGTAATTAGTTAAAAAGATATTAATTAAAAACCTTAAAACGCCGAATTATTTTACTCCTGCCGGTTGCTTACTTGGCGGAACTTCCCTTCCGTTTCGGCCGAGCGGTAATCTTACGTTTTCCACCATATTAAAATTGTCATCCGATTTTCGGTGTCGAAATTAGACAAAAAATAATTACAGAATCGGAAAGATCATTTATTTCGCCACGACACGGTATAATTTTTTTTGTAAAATAACGATATTTTCTATTTTTTTCGAATTTTTTAAAATAGTGTTAAAACAGATGCGTTTTTATGAAAATTATTTCTAAATTGTTGGGTATGAATTACTTTTCGTGTTATTAAATCGATATTCTACACTAATTAACTTCAAGCCTTTCTCTTTTAGATCCATTTATTTAAAAAATAAAATTTCCAAAACTTTTTTTTTAAAGAATTTTTAAAAAGTAGTCTTAATTTTTACTTTACATTGAATAACTTCGTCATTTATGAAGATAATCTCACAAAACCTTTTTTCCGTATGTGCAGTAATATTATCCGTAACATATACGAAGATTGAAAAAATTGCTTCAAAATTACGATTTTAAAAAACATTTTGTGATTTTCGTAATCTTATGTTTTTCTGAGAAATAAATTAAAAAGTAGTAATTTCTACATTTTTTATTTCAAAGTACGTTATTTTTGCAAATAGCTGGTGATGTTTGAGAGCATTAACGTAAAAATTATGCCCTTAAAATGAATTCGGCCGAGCGGTAATCTTACGTTTTCCACCATATTAAAATTGTCATCCGATTTTCGGTGTCGAAATTAGACAAAAAATAATTACAGAACTAGCTTTCATGGCCCGGCGTTGCACGGGCTTATACCGAGGGTATAACTTAATCCCCATGTTAATTTCCTCCATTTTTTTCTGACGCCAACACTTTTGTGTGGTTTTGACGCGTACGATGTGAGTGCATGACCCGTGAGTGCGTGTCATGGCTTTGTCGCTTAACATTTTCCCTTCTCTTCACAAATTCAACACTACCAATATTATTTTTCGAAATTACTTTGATTTCTTTGTTTCTTTCCTCTCCGCTTAGCCCGGCGTTGCACGGACTTTTACCGAGTGAATAACTTCATCCCCATGGAAATTTCGTGTTTCCCTCAGGCCGATAGCTCTTATGTGCGCGATGTGAGTGATTTCTTTAACTATGTCATTAAAACTCCCTTTTTCGAAATTTGTTCTTGCGTTGGTGTGGTGTTCTAATTATTAGAGATTTGTGAAAGTGCAGGTGTCGTCCTCGTCACTTGACCATGGTTGAAAATTTCGAGGTCCATCGCCAAAAACCCTGGAATAGGCAAACAGTGCGAATTAAAAAATCACTCACTCAGTTTTCAGTTCTTTCGTTGCAATTTTTTGTCCCCGGAAACGAAAATATAGCCTTTTTAAAGATAGTTGTATGTTGAAAAAAGACAGAAAAGTAGAAATTTTTCAAATTTCACTACTATTTTAAATATTGAAGTAAAATTGTGAGGATTTTTTGAAATATTCGACACACGGGAAAAATGTTTCATGCAATTATCTTTATAAAAGAAGAAATTATTAAATGATTGTTTTAAGTATTTTGAGTGTTTTATTAAAATTTGTTTCGAATGCATAACATACTGCCATGGAAATCACCTTCCTTTATCAAAGTTCCTGGTATGTGTGTGATTCCTTTATATAAACGTCACTACAATTCCCTTTTTCGAAAAAAAAAATATCTTCCAGATCTTACTAATGTCAAACATGTTTCAGTTCTCTTTCTACTGCATTGTGTTACAGTGGCTTATTTGAGTGTAGATCTATTTTCCCCCTGACTCTCCTCTCAGATATAAGATTTATCTTCAAGTTTCTATTCATGACATGTCGAAAACAGTATTGCTTTAGTAAAAAAATAATAAATTTAAACAATAAAAGAAAACTATTTTGATGCTTGAGTAAAAAAAAAGTCATCATTTTTTAATAATAGATAATTTTTAGGAATCTAAAATAATAAAATAATTTTCAGGTTTTCATTAATCAATCAATCGCTACTTACAGTTAGCTTAAAAATGTCTCTCTAGAACGTACTGATTGGAAGGAAATCCAAACTCTCTTTAAATAACCGGATATTTATTTACAAAACCTATCTTCGCCCCATCTTAACGTATACATGCCCCATTTGGGGATCTGCCAGTAACACACAATTAAATGATATTCAAAGACTTCATAATAAACAGGTACATCCCAAGATCTGTTCTCCACGAAGAACTTTGTGTTGAACCCATCCACACCCTAATAGCGAATCTTTCCTCGACTTTCCATTCTGCAACTTTCCATTCTGCAATCATGACAACCCAACGATTAGCTCTCAATCTAACTTCATGAACCAGCCTCACCTCATGTACCGTTTGCCTCATAGCGCAACGAAGATACTACCTGATTTCTAAGAATTCCACCCCCCCCCCATGCTGTTAAACGTAACGAAAACCCCCTTTTCGGATTGAAGAACGAAACGCAAAAGCTGTTTTCCGTTTACGGAAACTATGTTCCACCTCCCCCCACCACCTCCTGACCGCCGAAGCTAGTTTTAGCTTAGGCGAACCTATCATTCTCACTTTATTTACTTAGGTATACTGTGTAACTGAAGTAGAAGGTCTAGCTACCGCTAGGCTGGCACTGAGGACAAATATTTATTCCAGGCTCTAGAACGTATTTTTATCCAAAATAATAGGCGATATATCTTTTATTAACAAATAATTAATTTAATAAGGAAATAATAGAAATATTCATTTGATTTTAAAAAATATATTAATTTAAATCCACATTATCTGTAAATAATAATAAAAAAATTCTACAGATAGCTCTTGAAACGTTTGGATGTTTGATTAAACATTTGTAACTGCTAAGAAAAACACTATGTAAAAAACCTAGTTATAAGTACACATTCACTGAAAAAAAATCATTCAAAAAGAAAATAATACTATCTGATAAAAACATTAAATTTTTTTAGTTTTTTCCCGGAAACGAAACTGTAGCATTTTTAAAAATAGTTGTATGCTGAAAAAAGAACAGAAAGTATAAATTTTTCAAATTACAAAATTTCACTACTATTTTAATTCTTGAAGTAAAATTGTGAGAATTTTATGAAATATTTGACACGGGGGGGGGGGGAAGTTTCATGCAATTACGCATTATTTTAAAGTAAACTATAAGTTTTATGAAAGAGAACAAAAATTTCGATACTGATAAATATTTTAAATGAATCTCAGAAATGCATTGAATGCATTTTAATTTTAAAAAAATATATTAATTTAAATCCATTATCAATAAATACTAATAAAAAAAATTCTACAGATAGCTCTTGAAACATTTGGATGTTTAATTAAACATATATAAGTGTTAAAAATCCACTTTGGGGGGAAAACCTAGTTATATGCTAACATTCACTGAAAAAAACATTAAAAAAAAAAAGAATACTATTTGATAAAAACATTTAATTTTTTAAATTTTAATTTTATAGTTTTTCATTCCACTCTGTGTTAAAATTATTTAAACACGTATCTGCGGAAAAAATTATATTATACAAAACTAACTTATTAATTATTTTTAATAAAATTGATTAAAAATGCTCATTTAGCAATTAATTGTGACATATAGTTTTCGGCATTTTACTTTTTTAATCACTGTTTCTAAATATCAATGAACTTTTTAAAAATCATTTTCTTTTAAATTCATCGATATTTATAAAATACAAAACTATAACTTATTAATATTTTTACATTAAAATTGATTAAAAATATTCATTTAGCAATTAATTGTGACATTCCGTTTGCTTAAATAATGGCAGCACTGAAAAATTACGTGGGAAAAATAAACAGAAATGAAAGCTTCTTGTTAGGAATTGTTGAAAAAGATAGAAATTACTTTGAATGATTAAAAATCAGAAAAAAACCTTTTTCAAGGCAAAAAAAAAAAAAAAAAAAAATGTAAAGTACATTAAAATAACAGAGGATCATGTTAAAATAAGTATTTATCAGTAAAATTAATTTACGTGGGAAAAATAAGCAGAAACGAACAAAATGAAATTCGCTAGATTCGAACCCTAGACATAAGAAAGAATTAAGATTCTTCGCGAAAGCGGCGCGTTAGCCAATCACGCCACGCAGGTTAGTGACAAAATAGAAAATAGACAAAATTAATGAATGGTCGGTTCAAATTGAATTTAATTTTTAATTGAGGGGATCCGTAATTTTGAAGCAATTTTTTCAATCTTCGTATATGTTACGGATAATATTACTGTACACACGGAAAAAAGGTTTTGTGAGATTACCTTCATAAATGACGAAGTTATTCAATGTGAAGTAAAAATTAAGACTACTTTTTAAAAATTCTATAAAAAAAAAAGTTTTGGGAATTTTATTTTTTAAATGAATGGATCTAAAAGAGAAAGGCTTGAAGTTAGTTAGTGTAGAATATCGATTTAATAACACGAAAAGTAATTCATACCCAATGATTTAGAAATAATTTTCATAAAAACGCATCAGTTTTAACACTATTTTAAAAAATTCGAAAAAAATAGAAAATATCGTTATTTTACAAAAAAAATTACACCAAAAATTACACCATTAAAAATTAAATTCAATTTGAACCGACCATTCATTATTATTGCCTATTTTCTGTTCTGTTACTAACCTGCGTGGCGTGATTGGCTAACGCGCCGCTTTCGCGAAGTATCTTAATTCTTTCTTATGTCTAGGTTCGAATCTAGCGAATTTCATTTTGTTCGTTTCTGCTTATTTTTCCCACGTAAATTAATTTTACTAATAAATACTTATTTTAACATGATCCTCTGTTATTTTAATGTACTTTTCATTTTTTTTTTTTTTTTTTTTTTTTGCCTTAAAAAAGGTTTTTTTCTGATTTTTAATCATTCAAAGTAATTTCTATCTTTTTCAACAATTCCTAACAAGAAGCTTTCATTTCTGTTTATTTTTCCCACGTAATTTTTCAGTGCTGCCATTATTTAAGCAAACGGAATGTCACAATTAATTGCTAAATGAATATTTTTAATCAATTTTAATGTAAAAATATTAATAAGTTATAGTTTTGTATTTTATAAATATCGATGAATTTAAAAGAAAATGATTTTTAAAAAGTTCATTGATATTTAGAAACAGTGATTAAAAAAGTAAAATGCCGAAAACTATATGTCACAATTAATTGTTAAATGAGCATTTTTAATCAATTTTATTAAAAATAATTAATAAGTTAGTTTTGTATAATATAATTTTTTCCGCAGATACGTGTTTAAATAATTTTAACACAGTGTGGAATGAAAAACTATAAAATTAAAATTAAAAATATTAAATGTTTTTATCAAATAGTATTCTTTTTTTTTTAATGTTTTTTTCAGTGAATGTTAGCATATAACTAGGTTTTCCCCCCAAAGTGGATTTTTAACACTTATATATGTTTAATTGAACATCCAAATGTTTCAAGAGCTATCTGTAGAATTTTTTTTATTAGTATTTATTGATAATGGATTTAAATTAATATATTTTTTTAAAATTAAAATGCATTCAATGCATTTCTGAGATTCATTTAAAATATTTATCAGTATCGAAATTTTTGTTCTCTTTCATAAAACTTATAGTTTACTTTAAAATAATGCGTAATTGCATGAAACTTCCCCCCCCCCCGTGTCAAATATTTCATAAAATTCTCACAATTTTACTTCAAGAATTAAAATAGTAGTGAAATTTTGTAATTTGAAAAATTTATACTTTCTGTTCTTTTTTCAGCATACAACTATTTTTATAAATGCTACAGTTTCGTTTCCGGGAAAAAACTAAAAAAATTTAATGTTTTTATCAGATAGTATTATTTTCTTTTTGAATGATTTTTTTCAGTGAATGTTTACTTATAACTAGGTTTTTACATAGTGTTTTTCTTAGCAGTTACAAATGTTTAATCAAACATCCAAACGTTTCAAGAGCTATCTGTAGAATTTTTTTATTATTATTTACAGATAATGTGGATTTAAATTAATATATTTTTTAAAATCAAATGAATATTTCTATTATTTCCTTATTAAATTAATTATTTGTTAATAAAAGGTATATCGCCTATTATTTTGGATAAAAATACGTTCTAGAGCCTGGAATAAATATTTGTCCTCAGTGCCAGCCTAGCGGTAGCTAGACCTTCTACTTCAGTTACACAGTATACCTAAGTAAATAAAGTGAGAATGATAGGTTCGCCTAAGCTAAAACTAGCTTCGGCGGTCAGGAGGTGGTGGGGGGAGGTGGAACATAGTTTCCGTAAACGGAAAAAAGCTTTTGCGTTTCGTTCTTCAATCCGAAAAGGGGGTTTTCGTTACGTTTAACAGCATGGGGGGGGGGTGGAATTCTTAGAAATCAGGTAGTATCTTCGTTGCGCTATGAGGCAAACGGTACATGAGGTGAGGCTGGTTCATGAAGTTAGATTGAGAGCTAATCGTTGGGTTGTCATGATTGCAGAATGGAAAGTCGAGGAAACATTCGCTATTAGGGTGTGGATGGGTTCAACACAAAGTTCTTTGTGGAGAACAGATCTTGGGATGTACCTGTTTATTATGAAGTCTTTGAATATCATTTAATTGTGTGTTACTGGCAGATCCCCAAATGGGGCATGTATACGTTAAGATGGGGCGAAGATAGGTTTTGTAAATAAATATCCGGTTATTTAAAGAGAGTTTGGATATCCTTCCAATCAGTACGTTCTAGAGAGACATTTTTAAGCTAACGGTAAGTAGCGATTGATTGATTAATGAAAACCTGAAAATTATTTTATTATTTTAGATTCCTAAAAATTATCTATTATTAAAAAATGATGACTTTTTTTTTACTCAAGCATCAAAATAGTTTTCTTTTATTGTTTAAATTTATTATTTTTTTACTAAAGCAATACTGTTTTCGACATGTCATGAATAGAAACTTGAAGATAAATCTTATATCTGAGGGGAGAGTCAGGGGGAAAATAGTTCTACACTCAAATAAGCCACTGTAACACAATGCAGTAGAAAGAGAACTGAAACATGTTTGACATTAGTAAGATCTGGAAGATATTTTTTTTTTCGAAAAAGGGAATTGTAGTGACGTTTATATAAAGGAATCACACACATACCAGGAACTTTGATAAAGGAAGGTGCATTTCCATGGCAGTATGTTATGCATTCGAAACAAATTTTAATAAAACACTCAAAATACTTAAAACAATCATTTAATAATTTCTTCTTTTATAAAGATAATTGCATGAAACATTTTTCCCGTGTGTCGAATATTTCAAAAAATCCTCACAATTTTACTTCAATATTTAAAATAGTAGTGAAATTTGAAAAATTTCTACTTTTCTGTCTTTTTTCAACATACAACTATCTTTAAAAAGGCTACATTTTCGTTTCCGGGGACTAAAAAATTGCAACGAAAGAACTGAAAACTGAGTGAGTGATTTTTGATTCGCACTGTTCGCCTATTCGAGGGTTATTGGCGATGGACCTCGAAATTTTCAACCATGGTCAAGTGACGAGGACGACACCTGCGCTTTCACCCATCTCTAATAATTAGAACACCACACCAACGCAAGAACAAATTTCGAAAAAGGGAGTCTTAATGACATAGTTAAAGAAATCACTCACATCGCACACATAAGAGCTATCGGCCTGAGGAAAACACGAAATTTCCATGGGGATGAAGTTATTCACTCGGTAAAAGCCCGTGCAACGCCGGGCTAAGCGGAGAGGAAAGAAACAAAGAAATCAAAGTAATTTCGAAAAATAATATTGGAAGTGTTGAATTTGTGAAGAGAAGGGAAAATGCTAAGCGACAAAGCCATGACACGCACTCACGGGTCATGCACTCACATCGTACGCGTCAAAACCACACACAAAAGTGTTGGCGTCAGAAAGAAAGGAGGAAATTAACATGGGGATTAAGTTACAACCTCGGTATAAGCCCGTGCAACGCCGGGCCATGAAAGCTAGTCTACACTATTAAAATTCGAAGGTAAACAAACGTATGTATGTATCTATCTATCTATGTGCGTCTATCTTCTCACGAACAGCACCACGCAGAAAGTCGCGGAAGGTACCAAAAGATCAGGAATTTTCCGGGGAAGCCGTATTGCCTATTTATATTCCGATATTGTAATTAGTTAAAAAGATATTAATTAAAAACCTTAAAACGCGGAATTGTTTTACTCCTGCCGGTTGTTTACTTGGCGGAACTTCCCTTCCGTTTCGGCCGAGCGGTAATCTTACGTTTTCCACCATATTAAAATTGTCATCCGATTTTCGGTGTCGAAATTAGACAAAAAATAATTACAGAATCGGAAAGATCATTTATTTCGCCACGACACGGTGTAATTGTTTTTGTAAAATAACGATATTTTCTATTTTTTTCGAATTTTTTAAAATAGTGTTAAAACTGATGCGTTTTTATGAAAATTATTTCTAAATCGTTGGGTATGAATTACTTTTCGTGTTATTAAATCGATATTCTACACTAATTAACTTCAAGCCTTTCTCTTTTAGATCCATTCATTTAAAAAATAAAATTCCCAAAACTTTTTTTTTATAGAATTTTTAAAAAGTAGTCTTAATTTTTACTTCACATTGAATAACTTCGTCATTTATGAAGGTAATCTCACAAAACCTTTTTTCCGTGTGTACAGTAATATTATCCGTAACATATACGAAGATTGAAAAAATTGCTTCAAAATTACGGATCCCCTCAATTAAAAATTAAATTCAATTTGAACCGACCATTCATTATTATTGCCTATTTTCTGTTCTGTTACTAACCTGCGTGGCGTGATTGGCTAACGCGCCGCTTTCGTGAAGTATCTTAATTCTTTCTTATGTCTAGGTTCGAATCTAGCGAATTTCATTTTGTTCGTTTCTGCTTATTTTTCCCACGTAAGTTAATTTTACTAATTAATACTTATTTTAACATGATCCTCTGTTATTTTAATGTTCCTTTAATTTTTTTTTTTTTTTTTGCCTTAAAAAAGGTTTTTTTCTGATTTTTAATCATTTAAAGTAATTTCTATCTTTTTCAACAATTCCTAACAAGAAGCTTTCATTTCTGTTTATTTTTCCCACGTAATTTTTCAGTGCTGCCATTATTTAAGCAAACGGAATGTCACAATTAATTGCTAAATGAATATTTTTAATCAATTTTAATGTAAAAATATTAATAAGTTATAGTTTTGTATTTTATAAATATCGATGAATTTAAAAGAAAATGATTTTTAAAAAGTTCATTGATATTTAGAAACAGTGATTAAAAAAGTAAAATGCCGAAAACTATATGTCACAATTAATTGCTAAATGAGCATTTTTAATCAATTTTATTAAAAATAATTAATAAGTTAGTTTTGTATAATATAATTTTTTCCGCAGATACGTGTTTAAATAATTTTAACACAGAGTGGAATGAAAAACTATAAAACAATATCCTCATCACTACTACATCCAAATTGGAAGACACTCTCTCTTCCACCAGATTCCAAAACCGAGCCGCCAAAGATCATCGGCTCGAAGTCCCGCCTACCGGCCTGATCGCCACTCATCCAATTGCTAAGCTCCATACTATCCAGCATGAAAATGCAACTTAACCAAGACCTATACAGAACTTTTCCTAGCCAGATAAGGGTCTGAGGGTTCCCAGAAACCCATGAACCCGAAATTATATCCGTATTTTTTTTTTCCCTTGAAAAAGGTTTTTTTCTGATTTTTAATTTTTCCCCCCCGGAAATAGTCAGTTAAATAGACATAAATTCCTTAGGCAAAAAAAAAACCTATGTTCATATTATATATTCTTTATTATTAATTTTTTTTTTAAATATCAAAAATCAATAAATTTTTTACAATACATTTAAATGTAATCGTGAATCGAAATTTTTCAATCGTTATGTGAATATCGTTATGTGACAATCGTGAATCTGGCTGCTCTGGCTTACCGCCATTTCTAAAATATTTTTGACTTTCTATGGTCAAAGAAAAAAAAGCTAAAAAATTTTTTTGCATTTCTTGGACAAAGAAAAAAAGATAAGTACTCTCTTTTTAAGTTTTAATTAATATTTTTACTTTGTTTGATTGTTTCTGTTTTAGTTTAGTTGTCGATTTTCAAAGGAATTACTCAAACCTAACGTATTTATTTGTAGAGTATAGTGCAAAACTTTAAATTCATTTTGTATGTGTCTTTTTTAAAAGTTAAGCTGTTAAGTTTTAATTAATATTTTTACTTTGTTTGATTGTTTCTATTTTAATTTTGTTGTAGATTTTCAAAGTAATTCTTCAAACGTAACGTATTTATTTGCATAATATTAGATCAGTGATAAACTTTAAATTGTTTTTGTATATGTCTTTCTTAAAAGTAAAAATAGGTGCTTGAAACTTTATTTTGTAGTAATTTATTTAGCATGTTTTAATGTTGAAAATCATTGCATCGTATTAATTCAATTTGTAAATCAGGTCTAGCTCTAAAGTTTTAAATAGTTTTTTCCCCCCGCTTTGTTTTGATTGTTTTTCATCTGCAATGCCTAAACGGAAAAGAAGCATTACAGGTGATGCTGCCCGTAGAAGGCAGGCAATTAGAGAAGGCAAAAGAAGAGCCACTGAAACTGAAGGAGAAAGAAGTCACCGATTGGCAGCCATGCACAACGTGACCAGGAGAGAAGAGCGGAGGAAACTGAAGAACGAGAAGTCACATTGGTTGCCATGGTACAACGTGACCAGATAGAAGAGCGGAGAACGGAAAAAGAGAAGTCACCATTGGCAGCCATGGTACAACGTGACCAGGAGAGAAAGCGGAGGAAACGGAAGAACAG
>BMAO01009850.1:25372-128761 GCA_019973975.1 Trichonephila clavata | reverse complement strand
CGGAACTGAACCAAAAACCGGGGGAAACCGTTATTTTGGTCGAACAAAAACCGAAATGGAACCGAAAAGAAATATCGGTTTATTTCAGTTCGACATATATTCAGACATTTTGTTACTGTAACCAAATTATCAATATTTCTAATTTAACGTCAACCAAAAAATACAGTCGACTCTCGATCATTCGAAGTTGAAGGGACCAATGAAAACTTCGTATTATCCAGAGGGTAGGAAAAAACTCCCAAATACAGAAGAGAAATTTTTTCTAACACATTTGAATCTGAAACTATGTAACAAAAAAACAATTGTGTACATGCGTATAAAATTATTTTAAAGTATTTTTAAAGAACATATCAAAGTATAAATGTTGTACAGAACTTAAAGGTCCTGTACTAAAAGAATTAATTTATTATTAAAAACGATCCTACACATCTCTTCTTCACAATAGCGGACATCCTTTCTGAACGCATGTGTTGCAAGGCCACGCGTTAAACGAAAGATGTGGATGGCTGTCAACAAGTGCGGCCGGTCTATTGTCCACTTGAAAAGGATAGCAACAACAGTGTTTTTTTGCTTGAGGAACCGGGAAACACAAAAAAAATGGCATACAAATGGTCATCAAAGGGCCGATGTTACAGAGGAAATACGCAGAGCCAATACAACACAAACATGCAAGCTCCAACCTATTTGCTACAGGACTCTATATGATAGTGAGTGTTCAATTGTCTATAAGATAACTTCGAATTATCGCGTGTTGTAGTCTAGTCAGCCACAGATTTTACTTCAAATAATGAGTGTACCAAAACGAATTGTTTTTGTTTGAAATATCAAAAATTTTCTAGGGACTGAGCGTGTACTTCGAAATTAGCGAGAGGTTCGCATTATCGAAATTTATAATTAGAGAGTGTCTACTCTAGTTATATCATCATTACATGTACATTTTTTTTTGTTTATGACAGAATTATATTTTTAGTACAAGTAAGAAAATACATAAAATAAGATTATTCAATCGGAACTGAAACGAAACCCGTTATTTTTGGTGGAACGAAAACATTACTGTTCGAATTCCGGTTTAGAAGCAACACAAAGGCTATTGACGATTGACTTTATAATTTTTTTAGGTGACAAGGACAACACCTCATTAGGCATCCCACTCTTCTTACCATGCTGAATCTCCATAGATTTATCGGGACAGTGATAGCCTAGTGGTCATGGTCACGAACACATGGTCATATCTATCGCGTTGTGGGTTCGAAACCTTGTACTACTGAAGATGTACCATTTAGAAGGGCTAACGCACGTTAAATCTATCACAGCTCAAAGTCCTTCCGTTGACGTGGTGTGGTAGTTTGGAAAGTGGGGTGACAGAGTTTAGAATATCGTCGTCGTCACTTGACCGAGGTCCATCGTCAATAATCACCGTGTTGTTTCTAAGAGCTACATAAATTAAAATCTAATTCAATCTTTCCTTAATAACTGATTAGTTAAAAATGTGATATTTTGATTAATTATATCATACTCTCTTTACACTTAGTTTTATATTCTATAAAATAACTTGTATTTTATTCAAACTAATTAATGTTATACCGTTAAAAAGAAAAATAACAATTTAACATTTAATTAAGTCCATTGTTTTATAAATTAACTAACGATATATCAAGTCTGTAAAAAATACATTTCATAATATTACGGATAGATTAATAGATAATTAATAAAAGAATCACAGGATAAAAAATATAATATTTTTTTTTTTTTGCTTAATTACTGAAACTGTAAAAAAATGATGAATATATAGCATATCAGTAGTCCTATTTGAACTTTTTACAACTTATAATTATATTAATTAACTAACTACATAATCCTTCTGCAAAAACATTAACGTTATTTGGAAAGCATTACAAAAAATGTTTATCAGAAACGCAAAACACATTTAATACTTTGAGGTATCCGACTACTAGCGACAACTTTTTTTTAAAAAAGGCAGATATGGAAATTTTTTTTATGGTTTTTAAATTTATTCATTGCATTTTAAGAAAAAATTCTAAATTAAGAAGAGGAAAAAGAAATTTTTATCACTAAAATGGAAAAAATTGGTAAAAATTGGCAAAAAATAACATAAATGGAGCCCCTTCTGTACCTAAAGTTTATAAACAAATTTCCCTTTTTCAATTTCGATGAGTTTCTTTGCTATTCATTTTTGAAATGACTTTCAGGATAAAAGATATTTTAATTTTTACAAAACCTAGAGCACTTCATCTTAGTTTTTTATGAAGTTGCTGAAAAAAAAAACATTGATTATATTTACATAAGGGACTGTAAATTTTGTAATAAATCAGTGATTGATAAATCTGAAGATTAAAACACTTCTGCTATTATACAAAATATACGCAAAAAATGTCAGTTAATTATTTTCAAAACTTTTTGAGCAATCACTGTCTCCGCTTAAGCAATTAAAAAAAACACATTTCGAGTAAAACGCATTTTAAAGTATAACATATCTTGATTAAAGTAATGGCATCTACTTTTACTAAAACACTTGCAGTATTTGTTCTAGAGAATGGAAAATAATAAATTCGGTGTTTTTATAAAGATAATAAGATGGCTTATAAAATAAAATCATAAGAAAATATTTGTCAATTTTTGGCAAAATAAACAATTTTAGGGTGGTCTTACCTTAAAGATTAGGCAATCGTTATTTTTAAGATAAATAGTTAATCTATAAAATGCGACAGTTCCATATACCCTCTCTCATCTGATAGTTATTTCATATAATATTTAGCTATTGTTTAAAATAACGAATTCTACATTTTAAAGGCAACATATACACGATTAAATTTATATTTAATCTATTTTAAATCGAAGACAACTCTATTAAACTATTTTAAATCGACCTCGAAGTAACATAAGGTTAACATCCGACTACCCTAAAATTGTGAATTTGGTCTAAAATTGACAATTTTTTTACAATTTTATTTTATAGGCCCTTTTATTAGTTTTATAAAAATACCAAGTTTATTACTTTCGGTTCACTAGAACAAAAACTACAAGTGTTTTAGTAAAAGTAAATTCCATTACTTTAAACAAGATTTCATACTTTAAAAGCATTTTACTCGAAATGTGTTTGAAAATGAAGGGGGGGGGGCAGCGATTGCTAAAAAAGTTTTGAAAATAATTAACTGAAATTTTTTGTGTAAGTTCAGTATAATAGTAGAAGTTTAACCTTCTGATTTATCAATCACTGTTTTATTACAAAATTTGCAGTCCCTTATGTTAATATAATCACTGTTATTTTGAGCAATTTCATACAATAACTAAGATGCAGTGCTCTAGTTTTTGTAGAAATTAAAATATCTCTTATCCTGAAGATCATTTCAAAAATGAAAAACATAGCAGCATATCAGAATTGCAAAAATTTGTTTATAAACCTTTGGTACAGAATGGACCGCGTTTATGTTAATTTTTGTCAATTTTTACCCATTTTAGTAATTACAATTTCTTTTTCTCTTCTTAATTTCAGCATATTTTTCTTAAAATGTACTAAACAAATCTAAAAACAACGAAAAAATCCCCATATATCTCCATTTTCTTAAAAAAAAAATTAAAAAAATTGTTGAAAGCAGTCGGATTAAGTACGTTTGGAAGATTTTTTTCCCACCGAGAAATAATGATGCAAATGCCCGAACTTATGTGTTCGAAAAATAAGTCTCCCACCCTTCTTTTCTCTTTAGATGAAGATCAAATTTCTACATTGTTATTTCGAATAAACAATTATCAATAAGGAATTCTCCGGAAAAAAACTGAAAGACGGGGGAAAATGTATCGTCTTGTACCGTTTCTATAAAAAAAAAAACTCCTGTTCGAAAAAAAAGGTTTTTTCTTAGGGAAAAAAAAAACCAAATAATTGAGTAAAATTTGTTCTATGTTATTAACAAGAGCGAAAGAGGAAATATTCGGGGAGACCTTTTTAAAATTTAATTGCGAAAATACTTTTTAATAAATGAATGAAATACTGTACTTAAACATCAATAGAAATTAATTGATGCCATTTCTTTCCTCTTTTTTTTTTATTAATGCTTTGTTCTGATTCCGATTGTGGCTTTCCTGTGACGCAGCTTCATTTGAACATTATTGACAAGTGAAAATATAAAGTTATTTTTAAATATACATATTATTTGTTGAATAATTCATAAGCTTTACACTTTGTTTTCACTAATATTATTAATTATTTTTATAAGGTCGCTGAGTTGTGCTAGTGTAAAAGCTTAGTAATGCAAAATGTAACTGTTTTTAAACTATTCGTCTGCAGCTTTATTTAAAAAAAAAAAAAAGCCCAAGGGATTTAGTTTTTTGTAAAATATTTTGCGTTCTGGTAAAGCTAATATCTGAATGTAGACAAATATCTAATTTATTCTATATTTCTATAAATATTTATCAAATTAAAAACATGGCTGCGTTCTACAGATTTTTGAATGAATAAGCAATATTCAAATTTTTTTAGTTTAATTTAGAATTTAATTTACTTTAGCTGAATACCAAAAAAAAGCATACAATTCTTATATATTATAAGTTGTATGTCAGTTTTTTAAAACTCAACATGAGACATTTTTTTCTTTCTAAAACCTTATTTATAAAAATGGCTTCATTCCATTAGTGCGGTTCGTGATGCAAAAAGTATCGGATTATGATGACTCGTTGATGTTGGTTAAATGAGGCAGAGCAATCTTTTTAAGTTTGTGTGTAATAGAAGAAAAAAACTTATGTTAGTGGTATAGCATTCCGTATTTGGAAGCTTTATATCTAATTTCAGCAAATGCGAGAAATAATTAGAATCCTTCTAAACATTATCCAAAATCATTAGCAATTGAAAAACAATTAAAACTATTCTTAAATATTCAGTTCTTCATTATATTTCCCATTGATATTAATTTTTTCAATTTAAAAAAGCATATAGGGATTTTTTACGTTGGAATGGGGGGGGGGGGATTCATTGGAAGCTGTTTTTTTTAGAGTTGCGTTCATTTTATCATAATATTAAGCCACTTGAGGAAATTTAAGCTACCCGGATGTGATGTTAGTTTTCTTATAAATTTATTTAACAGAAACATACAAACAATTCATTTACGTTCTGGATATTCTTTTTACTTCACTTAATTTTATTTTTCATTTGAAATATCATATTCCAATTTCAATATATTTCAACAAGAGTTCGACACCACAATGAGAAAATAACATACGAATATTTTCTCATAAACAGAAGTAAACATATTAAGTATTATAAATGAAATACATTTGTAATACGTATTCAATCATTATATTATTCAATAAATGTATTAAATAATATAAAAGGAATATATTTTTTAAAAAAGAAATTGCTGTAAATGATTCACTGTAACTTAACTGTACAAACGATGTCTTAACACAAAACTGAAACAAATAAAGTCGTGACTTTTATTTAATAAAGCATCTAAATCCCGAACAATTTCGTTATGTGGAAAATTCCTTAATTAGAGATTCGTCTGTTAAAAACTATATTTTAAAATTTATGGACATTTTTTAACTTTAAGTCTACCGGTAACTTTAAACATTCATTATTTTATATCGAGTAATTTTAAGCCTACATTATCACAAGCGTTCTTAAATTTAATCACTGATAAAATCTGTTAATTTTGTTTGAGTGTATTTGTTTAAATGGAACCCCCAGAATTATCTCAATTTTATACCTCTCGGTGAGTTAGGCATCTAGTAAAACTAGTTCAAGATCATTGACCGCCATAAAATGTATTAAAAGAGAGAATAATTTAAAATGTACGGAAATATTTTAAAAATAGGGAGGGGAAAAAATCGAATCGCAAGAATAAAAGTTCGTTAAACAGAAAATACACTTAGCTATTTGGAAGTTATTTTACAAAGAAAATCGCAAAATATGTGTTCTTGGTTTCAGGCAAAAGTTCGCTGAATAGAAAAATTCGCAAAATAGAGATTCGTAAAATATTCGACTGTATTAAACTCTAAACATCGAACTCAATTATTCTTAATCGATTTACGAAGAAAATCGTAAAATGTGTGTTCTTGGTTTCAGGAAAAAGTTCGCTGAATAGAAAAATTCGCAAATAGAGATTCGTAAATATTCGACGTATTAAACTCTAAACATCGAACTCAATTATCTTAATCGATACGAAGAAAATCGTAAAATGTGTGTTCTTGGTTCAGGAAAAAGTTCGCGAATAGAAAAATCGCAAAAAGATTCGTAAAATTCGACGTATAAACTCTAAACATCGAACTCAATTATTCTTAATCGATTACGAAGAAATCGTAAAATGTGTTTTGTCAGGAAAAAGTTCGCGAATAGAAAATTGCAAATAGAGATTCGTAAAATATTCGACTGTATAAACTTAAACATCGAACTAATACTATCGATACGAAGAAATCGTAATGTGTGTCTTGGTTTCAGGAAAAAGTTCGCTGAATAGAAAATTCGCAAATGGATTCGTAAAATATTCGACTGTATTAAATCTAAACATCGAACAATTAAGCCAAACGATTAATATAAAATAAAGTAGCGATAAATTTAAGTACATAATCACGAAGGTTACACAGCTACTAGACTTCCGAAGTTGTGTTTCTGTAAATAGAAAAGTAAAATTATAAAAGTAGAAAACAAAAAACAAAAGCCTGGATTCACTGAAGCATCTGACGAATGCGCCATTTCGTCCATAAGAACCAATAAAGTGGTTAAAGTAATATAATTTCTACATTGAGTGCCTAAGAGAGCTATGGCATTGAGTCATTCTATTAGAACGCCATACATTTGTTGCGACGAGTTACCCTGGGTACATAATGATAGTGATTAAGGCTCCAAGTGTAAGTGTCTCTTTGGTTCGAGACAACCATTCGTTACGGGATCATTGCAAAGACACGTTCGCTATTGCCACAAATTCTGTGAAAGTGTCAGCGTCGACAGAACATGCATTTTTCATCTAAAAGCATCAATCGATTTCTGTTTTGCGCACGGCATTTTGTTAAAAAGAGGAAATATAAGTTAATTTGCCTCAGTAAACAAAGTCATCGAATTTTTGAAAATATGAGGAAGAATTGTTGTAACAAGTTGTTGCATTATCGTTTGCAAGTTTAATTTCCTTCTAAGAATTAGAAGAAACTAAAATAAAGAGCGTTAAATGTTATTATGTCAAGTTGTAGTTTTAATTGATTTTTTTTTTTTTATATATCTGAGAACTATTTTGTAATCGGTGTAATGACTAGGAACTGGTTTTTGATGACTTGTCGCTTTTTAAATAAATTCATGCTAAATATGACTTATTTATGCGTAAATTTTGGGCGTGGCTACATGTTGAAAAGTTATGAATATCAGATTTAAATATAATTTAGTTTTTTATTAATCTTCAACGGTTGTAAGTTTTTGCGTGATCAGTTATCACATGCTTAAAAAAATCTGCTTGTTAAATGCATACTAATATTAATAGATAAATAAATTTATATAATTATGATAATAATATTAAAAATAATAAGAATTATTTTATTAATACATTTAAGTGACATATAAATAACATGTTCATTTGTATTTTAAAGCATGTATTTACCTATTTAAGAGCATTTTTAAAAAGTCATGAAAACTTTTTAAGTCTGTCAGGATTTGGATTTCGATAACACACACACATCGTCTTCTGACTGATGCGAGTGACCACAGTAGCCTAGTGTTCATGGTCATTAACTAATGGTCGACATGTTATGAGTTTGAACCCTATTGCCACTGAAGACTTGCCGTGTGGAGGAGCTGATGCACATTAATTCGGGAGCAGGAGCGCATTTGATACTTACGTTAATGGTCGCGCAGGGTAACTGAGTCACCCCTAATCCTTTTTTTTAATTTTTTTTATTGTACACCACAAAAATCATTATTCCAGAGAATAATTTAGTTAAGAGAAAGTATACTTGCCTACCTTTAAGGACTTTCCAATTGTTCTTTGATAATTTGAAGGAAAAAAAACTATCAATCAAGCTGAACCAAGAAGTTTCAAATGTACGAATGTTTCAGGAATGTTATTTGCAAGCAAAACTGTCATATTTTGTTCAAGTTATTGTAGCTTAACTGTCTTTTGATGATTGACAAATAGCATGTTGAACTTTTCCATGTTTGTGTCTTTTTGACAGGGCGAAGTATGTTTTCTGCTACACCTTTGGCTTCATATTTTTTGATGGAGTTCTTTAGGTAGCATTTGAAAGTTTTTCTTTCAACTCTATCGTTTCATGTTCATTACTTTTGTCAAATTTACTTCCGCCATCATGATTAATATGCATTATTTCAGCAGGTTCTTCCCTTTCTTGATTAGCAACCTCATTCAATAGAGATCCCAAATGTCCATTTCTTTTTTTATATTCTGCTCATGTTTACGGTTATAAACCAGAAGAAGTTGTACAACACAGCAATCAAAACCACTAAGTTGTTCGCAGGGGGGAAATGTAGCAGTTCATAGAAAATATTTTGGAACGCGCGGGGAACTCAAGTACCTTAAGATTTGTAAAAAAAACGTTTGCCACTCCCAAAAAAGAGGGAGATATGTGGCAAATACATTTTAGTTCCCATGAGGACTGCCATATAGGAGGATACTGTCAAGGTCATTGATAACAAATAAACAGTTTTCCTAGAATGACCGATTTCGTGAGCCTGGGGTGACTCTGTGCCCCGCGTACCCGCTTCCGGATTAAATTTGTTGAGGCTCAAAGTCGGTTTGGAGAGGGAGGTGCCTGTTATGTGTCGTTCTCGTCACTTGACCGAGGTTCAGAATTACAAGGTCCGTCCACAGCTATCACTAAATTGTAAATATATCTAATTGTAAATAAATATGTTATGATTTCCAGATGAAAATGCATATGTATAACGTCATTGTTGCCTATTTTTTCTATTTTCATGTTTTAAATTTTATGAGCATTACTCGTATATTTTTTGAATTTGTGAGAACTGTTCCCATATTTTTTCAACCATTTTGAGGACCTAAAAATTGTTTTTATAAATCAAAAGTGTTACAGTCCAATTTAATTTCTTTATTGTTGGTTTTCGACAATAAAGAAAGCTCGTATATTTAAATTTATTGCTAAGAGGAACGGAGAACGTATTGAAGCCGATAACGCACATTTCTATAGTTGTACGGGTTTTTTAAAAAAAGAAGAAATACATATCTTCTAATATATTTGTATTCAAAATTCAAAAAAAAAATTGGAAATCAATTCAGTAACAAGATATCTAATTAACAAAATAATAACTAATTATAAAGTCGAAAAAAAGGGTATCAAATATTAACATTTTAGTAAAAAACATAGCCGCGCGTGGTACTTTTTCCTTTCGGCGGCGCAAGCGATAAAGTCGCCAAAAATGATACAACAGATGCCAAATGGAATATTCCTGCTGGTAACCTTTTACCACCACATTTTCAAAAGAAGTCGTGGTATACTCTAATTAGTAACGTCTTTTCCATACATAATACATCAAAAATGGAGGAAAACCAATGAGAACCAATATTTATTTATACTTCGTATGTGTATGTTGTGTGTTGTCGCTAATAACGCCTACTTGGCGAGATTTGCGCTGGCTAAAGGAAAAGTTTACATAATATCCTTTCAAAACATCTTTATCATATGTCTATCGGAATAATCACTTTTAAAATTTTAATTATAAACTAACAACGAAAATCCTCAAAATTTTGCAAAAAAATGTTACCTAAACAATATTAAATCCTTAATTCTAAATTAAAAATATTTCACAGAGTGAATCATTATAGACTTCCTCTGCAAATAGAAATAATTTAATTTTGTAAAATGCGAAGTTTTTTTTAAGGTTCGCTAAATCTCTTAAGCCCATTTATCTTTTAATGATTTTTGAAACAGTTTCTCAGTTAAGTTATATATAAAATAATTTTTCTTTGTTTTCTCACCTGCAGTTAATTCCAAGAACTTAGGAAATGGATAAACACAATGTTGACTTTTAATATAAATTCTTAATTGAAAAAGTATAAAATGTTTATCCTGAAGAGCAAAATAGGAAACGTTGATAATCAAATTCAAGCACACAGCATGTCTAAACGCGTTAAATATTCCAAAATCGACACAAAAAAAAATAAAGAATTAGCTTTCTCAATTTTACCTGAGGGCGGATAATGAAAAGCGTCGACACAATTTTCCATTATTCTTGCAGGAAATTAATTCCCTTGCATAGCACAGCTGCAAAAAGAAACATCCGTTCCTAACAAGCTTAGACATGACACATTAAAACGCTTTAAACAAGGACACCTTAGAAAGTGAATATGCATGTAATGTTTTTTTTTTCTGCTGTAAATTTTTTTCTCTTTTTCTGCTTTTACTTTCAGATCCTTATTTTGGTCGATAATAAACATGGAAATGGAAGTACCACTTTTATGAAACCAACAACAAAACAGTTTATATTTTAAATATTAAAAGAAAATGAGAATTACTTTTATTGTTACAGATGGAAACGTTGATTTATGTTCAGACCGTGAAGGTGGCACCTTTATTTAGACAAACACGCATGCGTCAACCGAGCCCTTGAAATGACAAAATAGGTGTGAAGCCTTAGGTTTAAAGGCGCATGTTTATTAATTTTGAGCCATGTAAGCTATCAGTAATTTCATATAAAACATAAATTAACCCGGGAGAAGGCGCGCACTTGAAACTAATGTTAGTGGTCAGGCGGGGTGACGGAGTCACCCCAATCCTTTTTTTATAATTATTTTTATTGTACACGATGAAAATCGTAATTCTAGTGAATAATTTGACTGAGAGAAAGCATTCCTACCTATTTTTAGGACTTATCGATTTTTATTTGATAATTTGAGAAAAAAATCCTGTCAAATTGAACTAAAATGTTTCAAATGGGCTTGACTTAAATAAATGACACAAATCGCAGACACTTTTCGTTAACATACAGGAATGATATTTGCAATTAAAGCTGTCATATTTTGTTCAAGTTATTGTAGTTTTCTTGTCCTTTGATGATCGACAAATAGCATGTTGAACTTTTTCTTGTTTGTGTCTTTTTGATAGGGCACAGTGTGTCTTGTGGAACACTTGTGGTTTTATGTCTTTCTTGATGGAGTTTTTTGGGTATCATTTGAAAACTTTTCTTTCAACTCAAAAGTTGCATGTTCATCACTTTTCTCAAGAGTTTACTTTCGCTATATCTTGATTAATATCCATTATTTCATCAGATTCTTCCCTTGCTTGAGCAGTTTCAACTTCATCAAATAGAGATTGCACAGAAGCCCATTTCTTTCTTTATATTCTGTTCATTTACATTTATAAATCATATTGAGTCGTACAACACAGCAATCAAAACCATTTGGTCGTTCACGGGGGGGGGGGATGTAGCCTGTTCGTAGAAACTATTTTGGAACAAAAGTAATCGTTCGGGGAACTCAATCACCCCAAGTACCTTAAGATTGTATGAAAACGTTTGCCACTCTCCAAAAAGAGGGATATATGTGTCAAATACATTTTAGTTCCCATGAAGACTGTTATATAGGAGGATACTGACAAGGTCATTGGTAACAAATAAACAGCTTTCCCAGAATTAAAGATTTTGTGAGCCTGGGGATGACTCTGTGCCCCACGCGACCGCTCTCGGTTTATCATATAAAATATGGCTAAAAAACAATTTACATCAGAAAGGCATCATAAATTCATGGAATTAAACGTATGTTTTGACTCATTTGATTTGAAATGAATAATAATATTTTTTAGAACTTTAATACCTTTTGTGGAAGAAATGGATTTTCATGTTTAACATCACACATTTAATTCGAAAATGTTTAATTACAGAATTCCCCAACACAATTTTTCTTTTTTATATTTCTTGATCACATAATTTCAAGTACATTTTACCATCAATATATATATATACAATTCAAAAATATACACAAAATAGCTATAAACCTAAGATAACTAGTCATGATAGGGTAAAGTCTTAGCCACAGTAGTACTATAGCAAACTCCTGGCCTTAGGAACTAGGATTGCAGGTTTAAACAAAGTTTTGCTGCAAGCCAACCTATATATATATATATAAATTCTTTTCCCTTACTTTCTTCCACATAGACTCGTCGATTTCTGCACGATCACATTAAAGTAAACGTTCTTGTCATAATAACTGTATTTGACTGCCCCAAGCAGCAAAAGTGCCCTCTTGTGACCCCCTATTTTGAGTAGAGGTCAGGTGAGGAGACAATGTAGTCACTAAGAAAAACCGTCCATATTCTTTGCCCATTATTTTGTGTTGACATGGTGTAACCTAACTTATGTAATAAGTATAATTATTTCTCTAAATGAGACTTGATTGAACCCAATCCCGAAATTATCACTTTTAGTTAATCGTTGACGTCCAAAGCTCTACAAGTTTTTAATATCCTTTAACGATGATGAAAATATATATTTTAAAATCTAGAAAAGGAACAAAAATCGGTCGCGGTTTTGCGGTTCAGTATTTCTGTTTTTATTCAAACTTCACACAGCCTTTTATTATTATTTCTTTCATCAACTCTTATCTTAACAACATTTACATTTTGACATAGAATAGATTTCCTTCTTACAGCAAATTCCGGTAGATGCGCTTCGAAGGATTTTTATATGAAATTTTCCGATTTCATGTTGGGAAAAAAACTGGCTTTTGTCCAAAGATTAGATTTGTTTTGTTTCTAAAATGTATTATATATTTATTTCTCTTTTTATTCTGTAAAATTGATCTCTCAGGTTTTTAGTTTAGTTTATAAATTTCTTTGATTTAATGTAATAATTATTGTTCACCTCTTTATTTTAATTGTTTTTTTATTTTCAATCTCTTTTCCCAAAAAGGTTAATGTAATTAATATACACATATATTAAAATCTCAATATTTGCCGTCGTTTCAAGTATTAAGAAACCTAAAAATTTTTTTAAAAAAAAGCTCAAAATCTATAAGAAATGGGGTTTTTTTTAAAAATTATTTTTATAAAATCTTAAAAATTACGCCTTTTTTTCAGCTGAAAGATAACGAAAAACAAAGTTTAAGTTAAAATTTACTCTCACAATGTTAAATCTGTAAATATAAGGCAAGTTTGTAAGCGAAATTTTTAGTAAAAATAAGTTTTTAAAATAAAAAAACATTCCAAAATAAGTATAAAAACTATGAGTGAAACAAAAAATCCAAGTTAATTCTTGACTTTAAATCCAAATAAAATTCGAAAAATGGTATGTTAGCAAAAATAAAAACAAATTTATATTAATTTCCCAGTGAAATATAGCGCCTAGTTGAAATTTTACACTATTTCTTCCATAAAAATATATCTTAAAGAAAGGTATTTATCGAAAGAGTTCAAGAATATTTCAATGCTTTTCTACAAGCATATCGTGAATAACCCATGCTAACCACTGTAAAGAAATATATATAGCTCTCTCTCCACTATCAAGAAATAGTTCGTCGGTTTTAAATATTTCCCTGTCTATCCTCCGTCTGAAATTTACTGGAACTTATTTAGCATTCATAGAAACTATTTTATAATTTTTTCACTCGCTTCCTCTGCAACGTAACAGCCCAGAAGTGATTTATTTGAGATATTTATAACAGTATTTTTTCTTTTTTGGGGTTTTTTTAAGCGTGTGTTTTTTTTAATTAGAATTTGGAGCAATTTTATAAAAAGAAAAATATTCCGAAATTAATGCATTAAAATTCAAGTTCTTCCTGTAAAAAAAATCTTCTGTGTTCCATCTACTAATGCAAAGCATATATTTCACATGATATATTAACGAAAGATTTTTCTATATTTATGGATATTTTTTAATTTTAAAAAAGCACAATATACAAACAATATATCCCTCATGAATCATGAGTTTAATATTGAAGCATTTCTCTGCTCCTAGAATTGATTCGAGTTCTTTTATTGTATACAAAATCAACTTTAGACATTAAAATAATACATGAAAGAGTGGAGTATAAATTGATCTTAATGAACAGATTGACTTTCTGTGAATTTCTTTAAGAATCCAGTATTAGAAATTCATTATATCATCTAGTAAAATACATATTATACAATTGCAGCAACAATCAAACACCTGTTTTACTAACTTTCAGTAAATAAATAAGTATTGCTGATTTTCTAGGACACATTACCCTAGAAATAACCAAAATATCGATTTTTTTACTACTTCATTTTCATTGTCCGACTTTTCTAAATATGCATACAACATTTCGTAGATTTAGCTTCATTTTTAGCTGGTTATTTAACTTTTTTTAGCAGGTATGTCGAAGTGGAAACCCAAACTAGAGCATTTGACGTTTGCATTCAGCTCTTTCTCGTTTATTTTACTGACCTTTAAAATTTAAGTGGCGTTTGTCAGTATTTTTCACCATAGCAGTGTAGTTAGAATGCCAAGGTTTTTCTTATATTCAGTATAAAGTTTTGAAGACTTTTCTGGTTGTTTTGTATAATATGTTGATGATTCTGTGCATGGAACAAAAACTTATAAATAGTTACTTTTTTTAAAAAAAATTCATCATTCACACATTGCTGCTTTTTATAGTATCCGATACGAAAGAAATAGTAAAAACAAGTAATATAAAAAAATTAAGTCAATTCCTACTTAGGTCAACAAAGAAAAATTTTATTTTAATTACTTTTTATTAAATAGTTACAATTAATATAAATATGTATATACATATGACAGAATCACAATATTAAGTGACAAAATAGAAGGAGATTTTCCTTGCAATTTTCCATTTTCCTTTCTATATAGGGTGTTAAACTATTTTTTGTTTGTTTGTTACTATTTATTCATTAATTTGATTTAATTCTAATAAAATACTATAGTAAAAAAGAAATCACATTCTCAGAACTCAGGCCATCCCAGGTGGGATTAGAAGTCCAACGCGCTATCCATTGCGCTACAGGGATACAACGAACGATTTTCCTTTCTATATATGTTGTTGGACTATTATTTTTGTTTGTTCTTTTTTACATTTTTTCATTTAAAAATGAATTAATATTTGAAAAAACTGTATTAACATCAAGTGTCATCCACTACAAGTTTAAAAACAATGTATTTGAACTTGAGTGGATGAGTAAAAAGTATTTTATTAACGATTGAAAATTTGAACGAGATATATAAATAAATATATATATTTAGGGAGGAGAGAGTGAACTAATAGTAGGAATTAAATAAAAAGCATTATTCGTATAATACCAATCCTATACACCGAATTGTGTGGAACACTTTTAAGAATATTGGGGGGGGGGGGAATTGGTCAAAAATACTAAAATATGTAAAAACAGAAACAATTTTCAAATATTGAAATATTTTTTAAGAATTTAAAATAATTTTTTTGTTTAAAAAGGGCGTTTTTCTTCTGAAATTTTGTATACTTTATATGTGTTCAAATAGGTTATATGCGTAAACATTTTCATATAAATATAAATATAAAATAGTTGTGTACAGTATACCGTAACCTTAAGAATTTAAACGCATTGAATGATATAAATTATTCAACTGTTTATTTTTAATCATGATTAATATTCTAATTCCAAAATACCGTTTCATCACTCAGCGTCAACAAATTATCTCCCGTCTAAACATCTTTTTCTACCACAAGAAACTCAACCCAATTCCACAAAAGAGGAAAAAAACTCATTTTATTCTCAACCACCTCCTCCACAAAACCTCCTTCCATGACTACACCAACCAAATTAACCCGGCCATCAAATCACTCTAAAACCCCAACAAACGCTAATTAGCAAAGACATCAAAGTCTACGATAGAAATTCGTGTAACAGTTTCTCTATCCGGTGTGTTTGGCCATGACATTCCCTTTGTCCCTGAAGTTTTCGGATGAAATTTCTAATTTTCGTGAGTAGTAAATTCTCTCTTTTTTTTTTACTCGCCAAGAGAAGAAGGTCTCTCGCCAGGTGCAGGAAATAGTGTGAGCAGACCAAGGCCAGGACCATGTGCGTGAAGATGCCGGTCCTACTACCTCCCCTCGCTACAGGTACCTCGATATACGGGTGGGAAATGCGAGGACGACGATGTCGTTAAATGTACATTTAATTACACTGTAACTTTCAACCCATACGGTGAAAAAAAATGAATACTTGAAATTATTTGTTTGTATTTGCGTATGTGTAATGAACCTTTCAAATTCAGGGTTAGTTGTCAATTTTATGTTAAAATTATCAGGGTTGAAGGTGTAGCGTCAACAAGGGAGTATATAATATGGGAGCTCAATTTAAATTTATTGTAATGACCAGTATTACATAAAAATCGTACATTTTTAATTATTAGTTCCTTAATTTATTTGATTTTATAGCATATATTAGTTTATACTAAGCTATTTAGACTGTAATATATCTGCGTGAACTTTTTATTCCTATTGTCACGTGATAGTGTGTCGAAATTAATAGGTTCGCTCCCAGTGACGTTTAGTGGGCGTGGTAGTGGTCATGGTCACGCGCTCGTGGCCGGCGTGTCATGAGTGTCACTGAGGACCTGCCATGTAGAAAGGCTGAGGCACTTTAAAAAATTGTCACGGATCAAAGTTCTCTTGTTGGCGTGGTGTCATAGTTTGGAGAAGGGGATGCCAGCTCAGGTATCATCTTCGTCACTTGACCTTGGTTCAGAATTACGCGTTCCGTCTGGCCAGCGTTCTCCTCTGATTTAAATCTTAGAGAGCATGTGGGGGATTATCTGGGGAGACACCTTGCGGCACGATTACATCGTCCGGGGAACACCCAACAACTGAAACATGCTGATTGAGAAATGGACACTCTACCTATAAAGAACTGTTGTACAATCTGGTGCTGAGTAAGAGAGATGGTGCGAAGCAACCATTGCAATTAGGGAAGGAAATATCCCATATTAAGGAACATCTGCTTGTGGTTCTTCCCAGTGGCGTAACGTACACCCCTGAAATGCGAGGAGGCAGGGTTCTAGGGGGCCGAAAGCCTGACTGCCGCCAAGTAAAATCCAACTTGGGAGCCATAAACCTGACTTTGCAGGGGGACCCAAATGTTCTCCGTTACGCCACTGGTTCTTCCTCTAGGGTAGACACTCATGTGTAACGATACTATGAATTCAATTAAACCTTTTTTTGTTTTGTTTGACTCCATACTACATGCATTGTATTCATTTTTGAGCAACTATGCTTTTGTCGTCATTTAAGTGCAAAATGATGTCTCTCATTTCTGAATTTTATTACTCTCAGATGATTTCTCGAGGAGCTATGGTAAAAAAAAACACTTATTGCTTAAGTTTGCACACCAGTGTACCCCCGAATGTGTAACTCAACATTTCGCTGAATTTACGCTTAGAAGCGAGGCCAAGGTTAGGTTCCTAATTGTTATAGCCTAGTTTGTTGAAATCGTGTCTGGCTGCCGCAAATGGATCTAAACAACATCAAAATTGACTTTGAAATTCAAAAAAATTCGATATCATTCACCTCAAAATCATGAGTTATAATTCCATCTTTCGAAAGAGATTGCTTAAAAAGTTCATAACAAACACATAAGAATTAAATAATTAAGCTTTGCAAATATTTTTGAATTTCTTAAGTAATATGTCCTACTATTGCCGTGAAATTTGAAAAAAAGACATTAATATCAACACATTTCAGCAAAATTTCGTTTAATGGTTCAAGTCGTGAATTCCAGTTTTGGGTATATAAGAGATCTTACTAGAAAGTAACGGTGCTATTGCAGTGGCGTAACGGAGAACATTAGGGCCCCCTGCAAAGTCAGGTTTGGGGCCCCAAGCCGGATTTTACTATGGGCACGTACTTGGCGTCAGTCAGGCATTGGGCCCCCTTCAATGCGGGGTGTACGTTACGTCACTGTGCTATTGCGACTTTAACGTAGTTATTCGACATAAAAGGTAGCTACTCAAAGGCTTTCCTCATCTTTAATAATAGCTTCAAAATTAAAAATCCTACAAGCTGTTGAGAAACTGAAGAATAATCAGTCACCAATTGGGCAAAAAGAATTATTATTTATTTTGATGTATGGAAATTACGAAAATATTGTTATTATAAAAAGTCATTGTGGCTTTTAAAAGTTATTTGAAAATCATGATAAACTTCTTTAATGTTTTTAGTGAACGGTTCCAATAATCTGTTTCTGCCTGAACGAAAAGATTGCTAAAAACAGCCAATACGTCTTGAAGTTTTGAGCCTCGGTCCAATCACGTGATCGACACTAAAGGCTCTACATCCGAATCTTCACATCCACTAAATAACAACACGACGACTTTGAGCCCCGACAGATTAATGAGAGTCGTCAGCCTGTTAGGGTTCATGTATATCCCAAGATGGCACTATTACGAGTATGTGTGGATCAATAATATTTACCCGTACAATATATAAAAACGGAGGAAACAGAGAGGTTGTATGGGCCATTCGCTCTATATTAGCGATCTTTATTATGGATTAAGCCAATGGAACGAAGTCAGCGTAGCCCTTTTAAGAAGTAGTTTTTATAAAACCGGGACTCGAACAGCAGTTTGATTGAAATATTACCAGCCCCATAAGCTCGTGACCAGCCCCATAACTAAATTTTAGATCTATCCCATAATACATAGCTGATTAAAAGAGATCTTCCAGTACGTGCATTTTCTTCTTCATACTCATTGACACTACAGCCCTGGGTGGGCCAAGGCCTACAGTCATTCTTAAAACTTTAAAATCGTCCTCCACACAATCAGCCCATCTCAATTTAGGCCTACACCTGGTTCTAGTTCCAGTAGGTTTGTAATTGCACACTCTGAGCGTCAAGGATGAGGGTTCCATACGGCAAGAGTGGCCCGCAAACATCAAGCGACCAATTTGGATGGATTTAATGACATCTCCTTCAAATCTATATATGTATAAATGGATGTTTGTATATATGAACTCGCTTCACTTCAACACCGTTCACCCGATCACTATGAAAATCGGCACGCATATGTATTTTTTGTGGAAAAGGTTTTTGTGCTTTCTTCTTTGTTGCAGCTCCCCATCATGTGGCGCTACAGCAAAGCAACTTCTACACCATTCAATCAATTGCCAAGTTGCCAGCGAGGTTGCCAAAAAGGATACCAACTTGGCTCTATCACCAACATTTCGCTGTTTCCATTGAGAATCGCCATTATAATGTAAGGAACGGCGTTGCTTGTGAATATTATAATTTTAACTAAAATAAATACAACAGATAGTAATATTAACGAATGACACATCTAGAAAAAAATTACTTACACTATTTTAAGCGTTCATTACACGAAATTTTTACCAATATGTTACTTTTGCTGAGTAGAGATCATTTGAGGAAGGTGTTTTCAAAAATCGACCCTCAAGAGATTAACGGGGCGTGCGTTATAAATTTTAAAAAAATCCTTTTTATCAGCTATTAGACCTTCAGATTTAAAATTTAACAAATATGGTATTTTTGTTCAGGTGAGTTATACAAAAAGCTTTTTATTTCTTTAATTTGCAATTCACGTAAAATTAACTCATTAAAAAATTCTTTATCCTTCACAATCTGTATTGTTTAATTTTTCAATTCACCCATCCGAAGAACGGGCTATACCAGCTAGTAGCTTATAAAATTCAAAATTATATCGTTGTCTCCCCAATTCACTCTCATTCACAGTACCAAAAATAACGTACATTTTAAGAACTACCTCTCTTACCTGTTTTACACTACAAAATTGATTTTTTTCATCCTTAGAAAACCATCAAGGCTGTTTAAAAGAAACACTTTATTTGCTTGCACACAACATATGCAACCAAATGCAATCGCAAAAGGGACTTTTAAGTGGTACTCGAAACGAGTGTGTGTTGGTATACCAGAAAACACAAAAAAGGCCTTTAGTTGCGGTCAAATACAAACCTCTTGATGACAGAACGGAAGTACCCCGACACTCATCGAGTAATCGAAGATCAATCATTGACGAAATCAATGACGAGATGTGAAAACTGAGAAGCAGAAGAATCTAATCCCATTCGAAACAAATCTATTCATAGGCAGCCTTGATTGTGATGTGGCTATCAACTTCCCTTAAACGAAAAATCCGGACTCTTTTATCAAAGCAACTAAATCACTATCTGACTGAGCTACATTTTCACTTTTTCGATCGTTTTTTGTTCAAGGTTGGCTCTGTTTTGACTCGTTTGGAAGAGACTATTTGCGCAATGTTGTCTCGGTGCGAAAAAAACTTAACAGGTATTTTCTGTGCTCTCATTAATTTAATGCCACATCTGGCCTCTAGGAGTTAATTATAGCTGAGTAAGAGCGAAAAATTGGAACTTATCATTTTACATGTGTCCCTGGAATATGGAATAATTTTATTCGACCATTAGAGAGATTTACATAATGTTATTGCCACTTGTGTGTTCATAGATTCGAGAAAAACTCGTAACAGAATCATGGAGTAAAATTTTTAATTTAATTAGTTAAGTTTTTAAAAATCATACAACTCGATATCTCTTATATTTTTATTTTTATTCTGGAATAAAAGCAAAAATACTTTATTATATTTTTTATCAAATTTAATAAACCAAAATTGTGCTTTAGATCAGTGGTTCTTTAACTGTGTTCCGTGGATCGCGGGGTCTCGGGAACTTTTGCAGGGGCCCGCGAAAGTCTCTCATTTAATGTTAAGATTATACTCTTTTGTGGCCCCCCGTGGAAAAATTGAAAGGTGCGATCTTAGACACGAATTTCGATCAAGAATATTTATTCCGTTTTTTACTGTTTTCAATTGCCATTACTATAACGTAATTTTTTTATTTAGGTGTTTACTGTCTTTTTAAAGGGAAAAAAAGATGTGTATTAAAAAGTCTGTGAATTGGCGTTGTTATCTGGCAGGACAGAACCCACGACCTTCCGTTCCGTAAGCACGTAACATACCACTAGACCAAAACGATCACTTCAGCACGGATGCTGTTACTGGCTTATATAGATGATACCGCTACACACTCCCCCAACAGTGAGTCTGTGGATAGGTGAACGAACGATATAGTTGTTATGGCGAGCTTGTGAGTTGTTGCTGTTAATTGGAGAAGTTGAGTCAAGTGAGTCAGACGCGTTTGTTTGCTACGTCTGACGAGTTTTTGGTTGCTCTTTTTGCGGGTAGATGGCACCACGACAGATCAGTAGGTTGCGCTTTTCTTAGTTCGGCCAGGGTTATCAATAAAGTGGCGTCTATGTGAAGGACAGAACCCGGTACTTCGGTTCCGTAAACACGTAACATACCACTAGACCAAAATGATCATTTCAGTCCGAAGGCTATTACTGGCTTATATAGATGATACCGCTACATCTGCATAAGTAGCAGAGTCAGTCTTAGTATTATTGAGGAACCTTTAACTTACTCAGCCATGTGTTTTGCGTCTGGAAGGGGTGTTCAAAATCTTGGGATTCGTGATGTTCGGTTGATACATAAAGATGGGCCATGGCGATCAAAAATTTAAGAGCCACTGCTTAGATTTTTAAATTTTTTGAATATTTGTTTATTTTAAAATATGCGCTGGATTGCATTCTATTTAGCCTACACTTTTATTTATCAACACCTTTATTAGCTTGGCGAATTATTATTCTCTTATTAGATAGAAGTCCAATACAGAAAAATGAGCCCTTGGCGTAGTTTGACACGCTTTTCTTTTGCAAAGGTGGGGGCTAAAATAGGATTTTACGCATATATTGCTATGACAAAGTTGTGATGTTCAAATCTGATCCAATCATTTGAAGACAAAATGAATTAAGGTCAAAATATTCATTCAGTAAAAAATCAGGTATTAAAAAATAAAAGTATTATAGCTTTATCCTTTTCACTTGATGATGAATAGAATATGGCCTCGACATATTTTTCAAATTGAAGAATTCTGACTCATTAATATTGTATTTTGCTTCCGTTATTTTATATTTTACTCCGATTTGAATCATTCCAATTTTTCCAGCGAAAAATATGTCCCATATATCTTCTCTTATACTGTAATTCTAAATTTGTGTTGAATTTTATCTGTTAAAGTGAAAAAATAGCGTTATTATAAAATATTTCAAAAAATTAACCTAGTTTGCTGATTTGATATGTACATTTTAACACCGATTGTAATACTAGAATAATTCTTCCGCAAATTACATTCTGAATAGGGTCATTAAGTGAAAACAACCATGACTTTTCTTGGGAGAAAAAAAATAAATTTAAAATATATAGCAAATTGGTAAACTCGTAATAAATACTCGCATATGGGTACTTATGTATAATCGTAACAATGCAAACGTTCAAGATAACTCGCCAAGTTGTCAACCCCGATTTCGTATGTGCCGTATGCACTGTACTTTATTTCATATAATGTCGCCTATACGGTTGCGATAATACGTAATTACCAATATACGTAATAATTCTCGTTGAAATTTTCTTTCGATGGATTTTCTTCAAATTATCATGGGGTCTTGAACCCTCCTAGACTTATATAAACTAATTCTTTTAGTGTACCCACCTAATTAACCACAACTTTAACTCCTCAAGCATTGCCACGTTGGCAAATTTCAACAAAGGAAGATGCAACATTGCGTCAGCCCCCACTTCTAACCAATCAGTGCATTAACAAATGAAAATCATATGATTCCTAAAGTTTCCGCTTTGGATAAGATATAAAACCTGAGATTTCCGGAATGGAAAGAAGAACGCTTTTGTCCATTGTCCGTGTGTGCCTCTGTAGCTTTGTCGCTGTATGTGTTAAAACAAATAGATGTGCAAATGAAATAACAAATAGTTCCTTCATCCATTCAACGACTGCATCTAGATAAAAAAAAAAAGTCCCAGTAACATGTTTAATTTCAGTGAAAGCGTTGCATATGTATAAATTTTTAACAAATAGTATCGAAAATTACAACATGTTGGCTTGAGATTTAACTAGAGAACTATTATAAGTACCCCCATGCACACACTTTTCTCTTTAACTGCATTGTTTTTGGTACTCTTTATGTTAAATTGTATTCATTTATTGTGTTTGCGGAGCCAGGGCTTTTCCAATCTTGGTGGATTTGTAACTAATACCAACACACGGGGGCTGGTTGCTTAGGAATTAACATCACTCTCGAAGCTACACGAAAACAATTCGGTACGAACCTCATAATTTTGGATCAAACTAAATACATTTGAGTTGCTCCTCGCTCTTCTTGGAGTTGACTTTGAGGCAGGATTTCATTGAATATGCATGGATTCCCATTACTCACGACACATCGTTAATGGAATCAGGGCTCCATTTTGAGGCTCGGAGGAAATGGAGGTTGCGAAATAGCGTCTTATTAGCATACAGAAAGAGAGTGTGTAAGAATTGACAGGATAGCTTACATCATGTAATATTCAGATATCTAAATTTCATTAAAGATTATTTAAAATTATGAGAAAGAGGAGTACTGCCTATTGGTTTTAATTAGCACCCAAGATATGAGATATTGTCTAGTGAATGATTTGGTAATAAAGTGTTCAGATGTGCCAACCTTATGGCCTTAATGGTAATTTAGTATAACAAAGTTTATCCCGATTGCCCTTTGTGCTGTATTCACGCAAAATTAATCCAAATAAACTTTAATGTACTTACGTATTATGCCGTTGTAGCGATATAATCTATATAAGCCAGTAACAACCTCCGCACCATGGTGATCATTTTTGGTGTAGTGGTTAAAGTTACTCGGTTTCGGATCCAAAGGTCCTGGGTTCTGTCCTCAGGATAAGCGCGCCACTTCACCGTCCACTGATTTCGCCTATCAAAACAACATTGCCAATTCTAAAAATATTGCCAAATGCTGTCATCGTTATTATTACTGCGTTCGAACGTGCATGGGAATGGTTTTCACTATTGGCGGTACATTGCAGCATTTGGTGACGTCTTTTGATTTGACGAAATTGGACGATGGTATAATGTCATATAATGTACACCCATGCCGCAAAGGTACTATTTATAAACATCCATGTCTTCCCCTACGGCACAGCAGTCAGCGTCACTAACCACTATACCGGTTGGGCAGCTAGGCTAACACCTAAAAAACATTATCATCGCACATAAAAAAAATTCATTATGCGAACTTACATGTTTGTTTCAGCCGGTGTATACCAGAATGCATGAGTTTATGTTAAATTTTTCATATGTTTTTTTTTTACTCCGGAATGGCCTAAATATCTTGAAATTTGAGAATATACTTTGTTTTTTTCAAGAATTATAACTTAAATAGCCAATGGTCACTACTTTTTACGCACGACGAGTATACTCGTCAGGACACAAAATTCTGCAACTTCTCCATGACGAGTATACTCGTCATGACACAAAATCCTGCAACTTCTCCATGACGAGTATACTCGTCAATCACAGTTAATTGGTTAAATATTTTCGTAAAATAATTTTGCTGAGCACATATCAAATATTCCTACGGAATTTTATTAAGATTTAATAACAGAAAGAGATGTTGGTATTTTTAACTTTCATGTTCCTTGGAAACACAAACTATCTATTCTTATTTCTTTCTGTCATTTCGCAATAATCGGATAAATTGGGCTATTTTCTCCCGTCATCAGATAGATGAAGACCAGTCGTTACCTAAAAGAACATCCGGGAATGCAGTTCTTTCGGATCATTATATTGGGGTGTTCTGGACTGAATCCAAACTGACCCTAAAATCAATAATGTATTTACTCCAAAAACTTTGTCAATAAAATTAGTCTTGAAATATAATATTCCGTTCTCGAAGCATTTTTAACTAACCAAACTTGCATATTAATTTTTTACAAAAAAAAACTTCTGATTTTTTCCCCCACTAACCGTGGGAGAAACATAAATATCACGTTTAATATTTTTCTATACAATGTCACGTGTCACATTGTGATTGCAGAATACATAAATAGCGAATATAGACAGACCGTGATTCTATTCCAAAAATTTAAAAGAACAAAAATCGTCTACTGTTAAAAAGTTAAGAACTGTAACTTCTTTTATTTAAGAATAAAAAAATGACAAATTTCCTATCAATTCCTACCAATTCTAAAAAATAGTATAAATTCGTGATGATCACGTGATAAATATAATCACGTGATCTCCTTTGAGCTCAATACTGTCATTATACTTGTACTTGTTGTTCTACGCGTAAAATTTAAGTACAATTTCAAATTTAATAATTAGGTAAAGAAATTCAAGTACTAAGATTCAAAATTTTTAAAAATATTACGTTATACGCGTATTTTTAAATAAAAACCATTTTGTATACTATGTCCGTTTTTATTGATGACAAATATTTACTTTATAAAAGAAAGTTTCTCTGTAAAAAGCAAAAGTTGGCAACGGCAAAATGTATGATTTGATTGGTTAGAAACATGCAATTCAAGTTATGTGACTATGACATTACATGAATTTAGGCCATTTATTAATATAAAAGGTTAATAAACTTCTGTAGTAAAATTGATTTCTTTAATAGCAAATTAGTTTATACTGTTTAAATGAAAAATGTATTTATAATTTATAGTTTTATCACATTTTTGTGTTATACATCTAATTCAAAATATATGGTAAAAAATCTGTATTTGATTTAATTTCACTCGGCTTAAAAAATAACTATAGTTAAGTACAATAAATGTATCAAAAATCATTTATCAACTAACTTAGAAAAATAAACTTTTAAGCAAGACCAGGTAAATAAAATTATAGCGAACAAAAATCGGAACCAATAAACTTTTCGATACTTGCGTATTATTGCAACCATATTGGCGAAATCTTATGAAACGAAGCACATGGTTGCCAACTCAGCGTGTACGACACATGCGAATTCGGGGTTGCCAGCTTGGCAAGTTATCTTGAACGTTTGTATTGTTGCGATAGATAGTACGTAAGTACCAACATTTCCAGCATTTACATTTTTTTCAGAAAATTTCTTATTAATTACCGATTTTAATATGCTTTAATTTCTTAATTATTAAAAAAAACTAATTCTTAAAGAATATTGAATTTTTTCATAAATGTCGTCCACCTCTCGCTTAAAAAAAGGAAGAAACCGTTGTCATGGAAACACGCCATTACGATTATGTCATTCTTTGAACCTAAGGCTTTTACGATTTCTTTTTGCCGTTGAAAAACTGTGTCATTTCTGGGCTTAACCTGTGTCACTTTTTCCCCCAAGATTACTCATTTTTTTCCACTTTTGTTGTAGAATACTTTCCGGAGAAATCTTTACGCCTAAAAATATATCACTAATTTCTGAATTATCGTCTGCTTTCATGTGTAGCACCAAATGAATCATTTTTTTTCTTCTGATAATCAATTCACGGTTTACTCATTGCTTATTCACTCTGAAATTGTTGTAGAAGATAAAAAGTTCTAGAGAAATTAAAACTAAATTCAATGTTATAAAAATGATTTTTTGTACGAAATATAACAACTATCAATTAATGAAGTAATGGGAATAAATTTGTACAAAACGGGGTTTGTGAAAGAGAAAAAAAAAAGTAGAAAAACTGAATTCTTATCTCGAATAAATATCTTTTATTGTATAAAATCGCGAAAAAATTGCAAGATTTATAATTAAGACTGTGTGAACGTTATGTACCTTTAGAAACGGTTACAGTGAAATTTCTAAAAGAAATACCTATCCCACCATTTGAAAAAGGAAAAAAAATAATAAAATTTAAAAAAGGTATAATTAATATTAAAATTTATTAAATTATTAATTAATAAAAACTAATATTAAAATATGATAAATATACTATATAAAACAAATAACCATCTATATAGTATGTCGCCAAAAATTTGATAGGGGTGTATTTTTACTGGAAAGTAATATATATATATATATATATTCAGCAATTTTGAATAAATAATTTTATAATTTAAAGTTGATTCCAAGTAAACAATAAAATGTTTGCACGAATATAAACAAATATTAACGCAAGGACGTTTTAGGGTATGGGCCGACCGAGTCGTTTTCGACTCGGCCTCAATAAGATAAATGATCCAAATAATTTTGATCTTCGAAAGTTATCCCCATAAATACATATTCTCCAAAAACTGAGAATTTCGAACAATATGCAAACTGGCCACAGTGACCAAGGCTGTAGTATTATGTTATGTTCGCCATCCTGTCCAAGTCTAGGTCTACCACCATGTACCATCATTAAAGTCAGTGGTTCCCAAACTTTTTTAACCCATGACCGATCCTAGGGTGTCGGCCGCCCGCGTGCAAAAACCTAATCTGCCGCCCCTCTAGAGAATTTTTCATATTTTGACTAATACTTAACGTTGTCGCTATGAACTCATATATCTGTATTTAAGTAAAACATTCATAAAATGTAAATACAATTCTAAGTGCAGAACCCTTTTTTTTACCAGCTAATATGTCATAACAGCGACAAAATACTCTTAATTAAACAATAAGCAAACAAAAATACTACCTTTGAAATAAAAATAGACATTTTATAATTAGAAATGCAAAATAACTGTAATTACTCAGAAAATATAGTCCAATAAACAAAGTACTGAAGCATAAATCTCGTGAAACGAAAAGTATATATAAATTAGTCCTTTTTACAAAGACTACCTAATAAATAACTATAAAATAACTTTTCTGGTTTTCTGAGAAGCAAATTTGCCAATAGTTTCGGTGAAATCAATTTTTTTTTTTAGGTTTCAGATTCAATAGAGATGATGACTAAATCTGGAAGCCTTTCTTGTGCCATTATTTCTCGAGTAATTTTTAATAATTTTTCATTTACTGCAACTTCTTTCTCCTGCCGCTAGAGAAACAGGTAAAGTTAAAAAATTCTTATTGCTTGAGCAAAATTTGGAGATCATTCTTGACTGTAATTTCTAACACCTCAAATGGCATTTTATACCTGGAAAAATATCTTTGAATGAAGTCATTTCATTAAAGGGTTGTATGCCGTCTATATCTTCCACAATACTTTCTTCCTCCTGTACCTGTAACTTAATATTCAAGTTCATTTCAGATTTTCATGAGATCATCATCAGAAATGTTGTGAAACTCATTCAGAAAGCAGAATATCGAATAGCACTCAGATAATAAGGTAAATCGTCCATTAGCTGAAGATATCGCGAATTGCTGGAAGGAATTTGAAGCTGCTCTCATAAACAAATAAATAGACCCTTTTATTTTAGTTTCGAGATGAGAAATTCGGGATCAATACCTAAATGTCTAGAAAGTGTTGTTACTGAATCGACAGATATCTTAAAGTTATCATCAGATTTTTGGGAAACTAAATATTTTTTTAAAGATTATCTAAACCTTCAATGCATTCAACGATACTTAATATAGGATTTTAAAGCAATTTATTCAGTACATCAATTCTTGAAAATAAATCTCACCAAATTAAAATTGAACACAAATTTAAATGTTTCAATTTTTTTAATTCTGTCTCTGATGGTATCTTCAACTAAAGCCTTTAATGAGACAATAATTTTTAGGTCTTGTTTAAGAGGTCTAATAGCATTGATGCCACCTTCACTCCTTGAGGAAGTGAAGGTTTTTTTTTTTTCTTTTATCAATGCAACATAGGTGCTGATGTAGTAAAAAATTTATCTCATGTTAATGACTATATTTTCTGGCAAATATTGAAATGGATTATAGCTCGTAATGTTAAAAGTGCGATTGTGCAATATTTAGATTATAAAAATCCGTAATAAAATAATCCATTTGAAAAAAAAAATCACAAAAAAATCTATTTTTCTCTTCTCTACGTTTATTTAAAGTGGTTTTTCATAGTTTAATAAATGTCACTTTATTTTTAATATACAAGTAGAGGTAAAAATAATAAAACCAAGAAAATAATTTTAAATAATTTTTCATTAGAAATTAATTTTTGTTGCAAATTACCGTTATATCTGGAAAGCAAATTTTTAAATCTAAACACTAAATAGTATATCTGAAATATGTTGAATTGATTTTTTTTAAAAAATTGACTGCATAAACAGATTATTTCCTACATATTTATAACCAATTTCTAAATGTGGAATAAAATGTTTTAAAATTATTTTTAAAAAGTATTTGTACGGACTTGAGAGTAATCCAAGACAAAAAGAACAACCACTCTTCTGCAGTTCGTTGTCTTTAATTTTCCGCAATTCATTTACTAAACTATGGTGCCAGATGCACCAGTATAAAGAGTGGGAGCAATCTGGGTTTTACCGTTGCCATACAAATTAGACATTCAAATAACAAAATAAAAAAAAACAATATGCAAATTCCAACAGTATTTAAACCTGTTGTATGAATAAATATATCTGAAATTCTTAAAGCAACGAATAAAATAAAAGAATGATCTGGCCGTATACCAAAACCGACAGAAAAAAAAATTTCATACTTAATTTATAAATGAATGCATCTGGCTAAATATTAGAAAACAATTCAACACGGCTTCATCAATTCAGTCTTAAACGTTATGCATACAGGCGATGCTTTGAAGAACCATTGGATAAATAAGTTCTGCTAATGTAAAGAAAATAGGAAACACGGTGACATGGTAAGGGGCTAAGTCAGCGTTTCTCAAACTGTGGACGTAATAACTCTACAAGGGATGCGCGAGCATATTGAAAAGTTGAAAACAAAAGATTATTTTTAAAAAAATTTAATCTACTAAAAGTAAACAAACCAAATACATTTTGACATAATAAAAAAATAAAACACATATTTACACTGATATAATACACTTATAAATGTATCAGTACTACATAATGTATTTTATAATTAATTTAACAATATTAAATTAAGAACAAGTTTAATAATTACAAGTGACCCGATGGGCTTGTCATATATAAAATTACATACAAAAATTAACCCATATCTTGGTAATTTGTACGGTTTATAATTAACCCCTTAACTGTCGATTAAAAGTTACGCGATTCACTTTCCAATGCCACCTTTTCCACATACACACGCGTTTGTGATGTATTGGGAGGAGGGGAAGAAAAGGAATAAATATATAAAGCAAATCCTCTGAAAGAAGTAAATTCTTCGCGAACGCACACTCTGTCTCAAGATCCTTTTATTACATTCCAAAGCCTTAGGAATAATTTTATGGATAGCAGTACACAGAAAAGATCGTACTTCGGAAAGACGTATATATATGTCCGTGGAAATCAATGTTTTGGTTGAGCGAGATGTTTGTATACGCCGGTGGAACTTATGAGGTTAATGTCGCTTAGTTGTAGAGACTTGAGCATTGCTTTGAGAGAGCTTTGCTTAAGAGGTTATAACTTTAGCGTCAAAATATAATATTTTAATTCCAAACATTGTTATTATATAGGGGGGGGGGGGCGATGAAAATTATGATTGAGTACTGGGTCGCAAATAATGAAAGTTTGAGAACACTGAACTAAGGAATTAAATATAAATTTCTGGCTTTTTTTTTTTTTTTTTTTTTTTGTATTAAAATGCTTTGTTTTACACAGAAGCATAGCTTACGGGAAACTTTTTAGAAAAACAAATGATCATTTATTTTTGTTTATTGTTTTTGAGACAAAATTTAGTGGAATTATTGCCTGTGCAAAATAGTCATGGTTCGATGGTGCGAAGTTAGTCAGAGAAATGTTTGTTGTGACAACAAATTCCTGACTGCTCAATCATTTAAAAAAAAAAAGACAGAAACACAAGAGGCAAACTTTTTCGCAGATTTTTTTAAAAATTAGACGCAAATGCATACTGTTTACGTTCGGGGATCGTGGGAAAAATGCGCTGATGTATGCGAATGTTTAGGCACCAGTGCTTTAAAAAATGATAGTTTAAAAAAAAACTAAAAAACACGCTTTTATAGTGAATCGAACTAAAAAGTAAAAAAAATAATTTTTAATATAAGAATAAAACGATTAGCGAGAAAATTAATGTCATTGGGGGTAAAAGCGTGGGATGCACTAGATCTAACTTTCAAACGGCCAGTGTCAAAATTTCGCGACAATATCTTGTTTAACTGAAAAGTTACGGAGATTTTAGTTAAGCAACTTATGTTTCTTTAGAAACAATGGATGAAAAAGAATCTCATGTGTAAACATTGCTTTGTGATGGAGAAAAACACTGTCCACGCAAAACAATGAGCTTCGAATTACTTTCCCACCCACCGTACAGTCCAGATCCTGCCCCCAGGAACAACTGACTTTTTGAAATCCTTAAAAGAATGCTACAGGGAAAGAGGTTTGGCTCAAATGAAGAAGTGATTGCTGAAGATGAGGTCTTTTTTGAGAGCAAAGACAAATCGTTCTACGAAAAAGGTATTAAAATATTTGAAGAGCGCTGGGCTGATTGTATCATTCTTGAAGGGGAGTATCTTGATAAATAAAGTTCAAGTTTGCCTAAAAGTTGTTGTTTTATTAGTTAGGCTGGGGATTTATTGAGCGATGTGTTATTATCTTTTCTTGAAAGGGTTGCAGGAAGACCAACTTTCGTATGGGGGCCAAGGGCCTCAAGAAATATGAAGACGTTACTATATTAGCGATACTTCAGATATCAGTGGTGTATTCTATACTTTAAAAAGGAAAATAACATATTTACTCGTCCTTTAAATGTTAAACAAAGTGAAAGCTTTACTCTTAAAATGTTTATTTGCAAAATAAATCATATAGAAAGGCAAATTTTAATAAATATTTCAGAAAATTTATCTTTTTCCGTAAGTTACGAGTGTATTCGCTACACATCACGTACAAGTTAAATATGAAAACTTTGCAATTTCAAATTTATTCCATACATCGCGACTAAAAATATCACTTCTCAGATATTTACCCAGACTTTATTCTTGGAATTCGAATATTTAAAAAATTACAGACAATACAATTTTACGCTTATATTTCGTTCTGCTAGCCATCCATAGCTTTCAAGAAGCATCGATCCGTAATTTACGAAGCTAAACGAAAATAAAATTATTTAAATATAGTAAATAAAACATGCGGAAATGTATTTTGAAACCTTTTATTAGTATTTTAGTGAATTTTCAAGTATGGATACAGTTCCAAGAAATAATGTCAAGATACGATTACATTTTAAAAAATGTTCTGTGTTAAAATGGCTACACGGAAAGCATAAATCTTATTTCAGTAAACATCACGACAGTAATGTAGGCTTTTTAAATGGTGCGTATAAGCATTATATAAAATTTTAAATCTGATATTTCTTTGTGATTAAACACACAACTAACAACGAAAATTGCTATACTTACTTTTTATTGCAATAAATTACTATTTACTTTTTGATTCATAAATACCTGTTTCCCCTTTTTCTGCAATATCAAATTATAGTTTTTTTGTAGTAATTAAATAAAATAATTAAAAAAGTTTTATTCATGAAATAAAATATTTTAAAGGATCATTTTACTTTATCACTAATTGTAATAATAATTGAGCATTAAATAAATAACATTAATACGTATAAGGAGAAAAACGACTTATTCATTCACTCACATACTCTCTCCCTCTCTTTTACTAAATCACTCTCTCTTACTCCCTCTCCCTCTTAATCACTAATTCTCGCTCTTCTTACTAACTCATTCTCTCTCTCTTTTTTACTCCTTCTCTCTAACTCACTCTCGCTCTCTCTCCCTCTTAATCACTCATTCTCTCTTTCTCTTAATCAGCCATTCTCTCTCCCTATTACTCACTTACTCTCTCTTCCTCTTACTCACTCACACTCCATCTCCCTTTCTCTTAATCATTCACTTACTCACTCACTCTCTCTCACTTCCTCTTAATCATTCACTTACTCGCTCACTCTCTCTCTCTTCCTCTCAATCATTCACTTACTCACTCACTCTCTCTTCCTCTTAATCATTCACTTACTCACTCACTCTCTCTCTTCCTCTTACTCACTCACTCTCTCTCTCTTCATCTTACTCATTCATTCTTTCTCTCTCTCTTCATCTTACTCACTCTCTCTTCATCTTACTCACTCTCTCTCTCTTCATCTTACTCACTCACTCTCTCTCTCTTTTCATCTTACTCTCTCTCTCTCTTCATCTTACTCACTCTCTCTCTCTTCATCTTACTCACTCTCTCTTCTCTTACTCACTCTTCTTCATCTTACTCACTCACTCTCTCTCTTCCTCTTACTCTTACTCACTCACTCTCTCTTCCTCTTACTCACTCCTCTCTTTTCCTCTTACTCACTCCTCTCTTTTCCTCTTACTCACTCCTCTCTCTTCCTCTTACTCACTCCTCTCTCTTCCTCTTACTCACTCCTCTCTCTTCCTCTTACTCACTCCTCTCCCTCTTACTCATCACAAGGTCTCCAAAACTATGACCTCTCATGAGCTATAAAGACTTGAGATTCTGTAAGCATATTTCCTTTATTGAGTAGAGATCCGCTAAGAACAGGTTTTTTGCGGAAATCAACTCTCAAAAGGTTACGTGGATGTTATGAATGAAACTTCCGTTTTTAAACTATTAGAAATATAGATTTGAAATTTGGCACGCATTTTTTCTCTATTATAAAGAGATCAGCTACGAATGGGTTTAGCAGAAATCGACTCTGACTTTGGGTTGTATAGGGAAGCAAAAGATAAATTCCGTTTCATAAATTTAAGTTCTATTTCAATCAAGACATGAGTGCTATAAAAATATTTTTCAATACAAATGAAAGCTTAATTTTAGAAGTTAGGTATCACAATAATTTAAAAACGGTATACTGTCCAACAACGTCATGAAATGCCCAGCAAAGTAACGATTAGTACATGTCAATAGTAGTTACACCACGTCATCTTCTTTGTCGTAAATTTTGAATGAAGTAAGATTTAGATTTGATGAAGAAAAGAGTTATATTTAGATTTGACTAAGATATATTTTCCTAAACCATATAAAATTTAGAGCGTATTTTTTAAAATGTAATACATTTTTTTCGGTTGTAACACGATTAAATATTTAAAAAATTGCATAAACTTATTCCAAGAATGTCGATAGGTTTAAATTTTAACTACTGTTCATTCATAAGTAAAAACTAAGGTACTTTTTCGTTTCCCCGGCGCAGGCGATAAAGTCGCCAAAAATGATACAACCGATTCCAAACGGAATATCGCCCCCCCCCCCATAACCTTTTACCACCTCATTTTCAAAACACTATTCGTGGTATTTTCTAATTTGTAACATCTTTTTCATAATACATCAAAAATGGAAGAAAAATCAATGAGAACTAATGTTTATTGATATTTTTTATGTATATATCATGTGTTGTCGCCAATAATGCCAACTTGGCGAGATTTGAGTCAGAGAAACGGAAAAGTACCAAAAGTCGTAATAAATACTCACATCTATAGTAAAAAGTCGTAGCATACATTAATCATTCATACTGACTACTAAAACTAAACTCAGTGGCGCAACAGCCCATTAGGACCAAGGCCTACTGTGCCCACCTCAGTATACGTGACCATTGGGCGCTGAGGTGCATGAGCAGATGTCTCATACAGGTGGTCAGACTGAAGCGAAACTCCCAGTGTTTAGTCCCCAATTCTCTTTATCGACCCACTGAAGTGATGGAAGACTGAGTCGACCTTAGCCAGCCCGAGGACAGAACCCCGAACCTGCGGTGTGGAAGCGCGATACGCTACCACTAGGCCTTGAGATACTGACTTCTAAAGAAGAAACAAGATATCAATCATTGGCATGGCCAAGTAATTTTAGCGCGTTTTTCACATGTTGTATTTTACAATAATGCAACTAATGAACTGTTTACTAACAGAAAGTAGTGTGTGTGTACTGTACTTAATTTTTAAAAAAAATTAATTATTAAATTTAAATATGATTCGGCTCATCTAGGGCACAAATGCAACCACATGCCGAAAACCCGAGGTCAATTGGTTGCTTATTGGCTGAGAAAAAGGTACGACAAAATATGGAACGAAGACGAAGACGAAATTTGCGCCCTAATAATGCTTTTGTTCCACTACGTGAAAAACGCGCTAAAAATAAGTATTAGGATAGATCGTGGTTATTACGGAGAAAAAAAAACTATTAATAATAACCTACCTATGTAGAAAACATGTTCTATGGTATGGAGATTATAGGAGAAGAAGAATTATATATATATATATATAAATTCACATTTCAAATTTTTTAATTTTGTCACAAAGGGAATGAATTTTCGAAACAAAATGAAAAATGTCTTACTTTTGGTTAGATGATTTTTGACTCAAAATAGTTACTTTTCTACAATATAAATCAAAAGTGATGTTTACTGATTGGTTCGTACTTGAGTAATGAGCAATATAGTGTAGCCATGTAACATTTCATAACCCTTGGTGTTTTTTCCTTATAATTATTTAGTATGTATACGAGGTGTGACACACACACACAAAAAAAAACGAGACCGGTCCAATAAATTGGTTTATTTACAGAATCAGTTATTCGTGACATTATCACCTTCAAAGTAGTTCCCTTCTGCATTCACACTCTTCTGCATTCGGTGCTGCCTTTGCTGGTTTCAGTTCCGAAACGAGGTTTTTTGAAGTTAATTTAGGGAGATTTTCCGTTTTTGCCTGAATGTCTTCAACTGAAGTAAAATGGGTTCCTTTTCCGCAAGATTTAACTGTAGGAAATAAAAAAAAGTCGTAGTGAGCCAAATCAGGCGAATAAGGAGGATGCCCCATCACAGTAATGTGCTTGCTGGTCAGAAACTGCCTGATAGATAGGGCCGTGTAAGCGGGTGCATTGTTTTGATGCAACATACATCCATCACTCCTCAATTCTGGCCTTTTTTCCTAAGTTTTTTACGAAGTCTTTTTAGTATTTCAATGTAGTAGTATTGATTAACAGTCTGACCACAGATGTGAGTGGGAACCCACTCATATCACGAATTTTGGCAATGTTTTGGTCTGTAATCGCTTACCTTGGGCGTCCAGCACGTTCATCATCTTCCATACGATCCCTTTACCCTAAAAACCGCTTATGGCATTCAAACACATGCGCACGAGACAAAGCTTAATCTCCATAAAACTCGGTTAAAATTTGAAATGTTTTCGAGGCTCATTTCTTAATATTCACCAGAAACTTGAAGTGGATTCGACATTTTCCCGGCAGAATGCAGTTCACTCAATGACGCAGTACTCCCGTGATCGGTTAGTGCGAAACTGACCACATGGATAAAGAAGGTGCGTGGGATGACGTCACCAAAACAGTTGTTGCCAACTCCACTCTTTTTTCAAGCTACACTCTTAGTCTCGTTTTTTTTTGTGTGCTACACCTTGTATTCTCATTCTCATCGCAATAAATGTTAAAAAAATACCAAAATACCTGTTTTTCTTTAATAAAAATTACTATGTACTTAACCCGGCACTTCACGCGCAGGGTATGTCATACCCATCGCCTAACTTTTTTCATGACTCCATCTAAGCCTTTTTCGCAAAAATGAATAGTTTCTCGTGTAACTAACTTTAAGGTCATATCCTCTGAGAGGCCTTACTTATACTCGAATTCTAAAGGTATATTTTTGGATACCGCCCCTTTGGGTAAGTCATATCCTGCGCGTGAATCGCCGTTACAGTTCTAAATGCATGAGCACGCTTTAATATCTTTCTTATGCAATTGCGTATTATTGTAGTTATGATGAAGAAAGGTGATATTTAAGAAATTTAATAGATACATTATTTAATAGTACAACAGTACAATAGTACAACAGTATTTTCGGATGAAGAAAGTCTCTTAGCGGGAATGAGGAAGAATTGAATGATGAATAGTATAATAGCAAGAATGATTCCTCTACTGAAATCTATCCAGATAATTTAACGGAGGGAGCAATTATCGTCCTTGATAATTGCCTATGAGAATATTTTTGTGTTGTTGAACATTACAGCAATAAATGCGCAAATTATTTTGTTGAGTAGTCAGAAACCACCTACTAAACATTGAGCCAGACGCTGATTTCAGAAGTGTTTTGGATTTCAATTTACAGAAGAATGTAAAGAATGTAGAAACCAGCAAGCAATGCTTCTACGAAATTTTTTAAAAAAATTAAGATCCAGTGAAAACATCGCACTCACTCGCGACGAAGACTAAAGGAGTGTATAAACAATGTACTGAATGCCCTTATAAATAGAATAGAAAAACTAAATTTGCGTGTGAAAAGTGTATCAAACATATTGTATTTCCGACTTTTCTTCCTTTTTCACCTTTGAATGCGAAATTTTACGGTAAAAACAGAAGGTAAACACTCTTGGGTATGGGATACCCTGCGCGTGAAGTGCCGGGTTAACATAAAATTATTTTTTATTTTATTTTTTCCCTTCATGTATATCAGAGAACATTTTTTTCCGCGTAGGTAGGTTTTGAAATTCTGAAAATAAACTTTTTGATCCCCCCCCCCTCAGGTGCATGTTGAATTGTTTTCTTGTGCTGCGATAAAAGAAATTCACATAAACATTTCTATTTTTGATGGAAAAAAATATTTTAAATTTTGTTAGTTTGTAGATAAAGATACTGCAACATTTTGTGGTCCAAAAATACTGAAACAAATTAAGGAAGTATTTTCGCAAATAGAAATCAAACACAATGTAAAGATCTTTAAGAATGCATCATTAATTACTAAGTTCGAAACTTTTATAAGAGACCTCAAACTTACATTCCCTTTTTTTTTAAAATAAACAGTGATTAAATCTTTTACCATCTTCCTCTCTCCTATTAATTTGAATAAAGTTTACGTCCTCCAAATCTCAGACTAAATTCTTCTGGTGACACATACCGAAGGAATTAAGCATTCCACAAAGCTATCAGTTACCGGGCAGTTTCTAATCAGGAATTCCTTAACCAAACAGACGCGATTTTTGTACAAATTGCTGAAGAATCAGCCAAAAAAAATTCCTTTGTTTGCATCAACGTAAATGAACCGAAACGGGGAAGGGAAAGAAATTCTTTTCATTGCGTAGGAGTAAGGTTTTTTTTCAGTTAGAGAGACAAAACGAAAAACACAAAAAATAAAGTTACCTGGGGGGGGGGGGGGGAGAGATCACAAGAGTCCATTGGGAATTAAACAGCGAACATTGGGATAGAAACTGTGTGATTAATGTTCCGTAGCTTCGCTGTGTTTTTGAGAAACAAAAACATGTGTGTACGAATGAATATTGTTTTCTTCAAGAATACCAAGTCAGAAAGAAATTTTAAAAAAACTGTTCAAGAGTAAAATATGGTTGAAATTATAACCCACGCACGCATACACACACACATGCATAGATTTTGCATCATTATTTTAAATTTTATATCTATGTTTTAACCAGTGAACTGTGGCGCCCCCGTTTGAGAGAGCGCAACTATGTGTGTTGCAGAAATCGAGCGATGACCAGTTTACTTGTCAGTCACAGAGTAAGCGTCTTTGTTAAAGTATTGAACCGAAAAGGTTTATTTTACAAAGTTGCCAATTTTATTATTAACACATACAGCGGTGTAACGGAAGTACATTAGAGCCATCGTGCAAAGTCAGATTTTAGGCCCCAAGCAGGATCTTACAAAGGACTGAAAAACCATTAAATCAGGATTTGCCCCCCCCCTAATGCGAGGGTCTTGTGACGTTTCCGCCACACAGCTCATGGTCATCACACGTGCATTGACACCTGGACCCTTAAAAATATTGCGCAGATTGTCTTGAATCACCCCCAGCAACCTTTAACACCACGAAAAACCAATCTCCGTCCACGACCTGATGTAAGACCGCTGTTTCCCTGAACCCTAGAGAGGACCGAGACAGAGAGAGAAGCAGAGTTGCTCCGAAGAACAGACGCCAAAAAGACTAATCCCTCATAAAACAACAGAACTGGACTCTAATAATCTAATTGCTAAGTTAATAACTTCAATGTAAATTAGGAAATAATAGTTGTGACGTAATTAAACTTAACATTTAAATTAACCAATATCACGCTACCTTTATTTGTCTCAAACGTTACAGAGTACGTTACGCCACTTAATAATTATAGTATAAAGGAGGGGTCCATATACGGGGCTATACATTACTTTAGCTTGGTCGTGGGTCCATGAGGCCGACGGTTCTTCCGACCGCAAGTTTTTGTGGATATCAATGAATTTTCTTGACCATCGAAATTTCAGGACTGAAAGACCAAAACACAGATTTACTCCCTTCTTTACTAACAAAATATTTTCTACCTGTTTTTGACACTAAGGAAGTTCTGGAGGGTGCTGCAGGTTTGATCACAGTTCTCTTACCAGAAAGCATCCTTGTCTTTCCTACCCCAACAAAATAACTGTTCTTGAGGCAGCACAGCATTGGACCATTACTCTAATGTGAGTACACGGTTTTAACATCCAACAATTGGCATTTACACCACTCGATAACTAGGTAACTTGGAGTCAACAGCTATCAATGGGCTCAGCGCCTGGTCGGCGTCACGTATTTGTCCCATGGCTGACCATACCTGGAGAAACCCTATTATAAATCAACTCTTCTCCACTTTTGCTTTTCTCCTTTTAGGCTAACATCTAAAAAACATAAATTGGTTATGCGAACATATACACTGATGTCCAAAAGTTAAGTATAATTGATAATTATGTGAATAAAGAAGGAACTGTAAATCAGAATGGCGGGAAATGTGATATGCGAGTGTAAAATGGTTATAATATAAGAAGCAAATCAAAAGAATGATAATAATTAATTTTATTATCCAAAGTAGCAGTTTGAAAGAAAACTGAGCATAGCAAGGATTCACACTTTAAAGAAAAAATAAAATAAAACATTAAATAAAATACAGATGCTGCAGTTTAATAAGGCGTGTGGTCACTTCTGACAGCCAGGCACGCTGCACAGCGATTTACCATACTTGCTATGAGATGATGAATGAGTTGTGGGCTCAAACGGTTCCAAGCTTCTAGGAGAGCTCTCTTCAGTTCTGTAACGGAGCTTGGTGGGTGCGATTGAACGGAGCAACTTGTCTCTCGAGCATATCCCATACATGCTCGATAGGATTTAAATCAGGGGAGTTCGCAGGCCACGACATGGGCTGGATGTTTTCCGTTTCAAGGAAGTTATCAATCAGCACCGCTCGGTGACATAGCGCATTATCATCCATGAATATGAAGTGAGGACCGACAGCACCTCGAAACACACGAACATAAGGCTCAAGAACTTCGTCTCTGTATCTTTGAGCAGTCACAGACCCCGTGTCAAAGAAATGGAGGTGATCATGATGCCTGCTCATACCAATATTCCCCTTGATGGAAAATGATGTCTTTCCGTTATGTTTCTTGGTTCAAAACGTGTTCCACGTTCTCTCCATATCGTTACCCGCCTAGAATCAATACTCAGACTAAACCGCGACTCGTCACTGAACATCACATTGGCCCACTCTCCCACACTCCAATGTTGATATTTCAAACTCCAGTTCAAACGAGCGCGTTTATGCGCAGACGTGAGGGGAATGCAAACTGCTCGTCTTCTGGCATACAGGCCAGCATGTTCGAGTATTCTGTAAACAGTTTGTCTCGAAATTCGTATTCCTGTGGCGAATGTGAGCACCGAACCCAGTGCTTTGGCAGTACTGCCCCTCTGACGTAGCGCTCTTATTACCAGATATCGGTCTTGGCGAGGGGTTGTGACTCTTGGTCGACCTGATACTGGTTGTCGGGTAACATCTCCCGTTCTTTGAAACCTCTGCCACAGTCTTGTGATCACAGACTGGTCCACATTGAGAATTCGAGACACTTCGGTTTGTGATTGTGAGGATTCCAGCATTCCAACAATTCTTCCTTTCGTAAACATGTCCAATTGGCGTCTTTGTGCCATCATTCACCTTGTTTAATGGTTAACAACGTTCCTTCGCACAGCAGTTGCACGACACTTGTCTGAACTTCCTATGCTGCGTGAATCAGTTTCTCCGCATTCCGACATGCACCGGTGTTTCGCGCAGGACGTAGTCGACTGAAAAGTTTTGCATAAACCTAATGTTTCTTCTTCACCCAATTAATATCCGCAAGAAATTTGGAATAATTTTACGTATATTTACTCCATGTCTTCCGCATTTTACGATTTATGCTTAACTTTTGGACACCAGTGTATTTTGTTCCATCCGGTGCATACGGGAACACATGAGTTCATCTTAAGTGTTTCATACTTAAGTGTTTTAGTTTCATGAAAGGAAATAAAAATAAATACTAAAAGTAAAATGCGCAAGATTCAAGGTTAGTTAGTATTTATTTTTCTTTTATCTACTTGCATCTTGCGTATTTTACTTCTAGTATTTGTTTTTACTTCCTTTCATGAAACTAATTAATAGTATGGCTATTGCACCTGTTCTAATATTTATTTGACTCTAAAATACAGTTTTCCACAAAATTCATGACATTCGTTCATATTTTCATTATAATGTTACTTACTATTAATTTTTAAATATTTCTCTGAAAGTTTTTATTTCTATAACATTGTGCTATGTTTAAAATGTATTCGCACTATAACATCTTAACAATTTAATACAAGTAATTAAATTTGATTGGCAAAAATGTATTTATACTTGTAATTCGGTAATCGAATCTGTTCTAAGATGAGGGGAAAATGTGTCCGCTCAGCCCACGAAATGTTATGTGTCCGCTCCTGCCACGCAACCGACAAGACCGCGCAATATTTTTAGGGTGCAGATGTTCAATGCACGTGGTGATCATATCCACAAAAGAAGCCGCTTTACAGTTGTGTAGCCGGAATCGTTACACTATTAAGTTTTGATACTGTGTAAAGCATTGCGTTACCGGCTTGACCCGACAAAGAAGCATGATATATTAAATTTTTTTTATTATGAACTGGACTTTTTGTACAACTTAATTAAGTACATGATTCAATTGCAGTAAATCCAGTATTTCAATCCGTATTTAATCTAACATGGGAGACGCAATGCTTATCAAGATATTTTAAAAGTTGTAGCTCGTATACATCTGCGAGTCAATGCGTTCGCGAACGATTCAGCTAACAGCTTTATGCAAAGCGAATTGTTCGTGAACTGCTTGTAGCCGTTATCAACTCCTATAGAATTTCCGATAAACAAGAAGGAGTTACGTATCCTTGAGTTATGAATTCTACCAACAATCAATCAATCACTCAACCCTTTGTGTTCGTCGAAAAACCTTAAGAAGTTGTGCAATATGCACCTTAAAAGATATTGTTTTTCATACCTAGTTTATAAAAAGATTCAGAACAATGTATTTTCGGTACTTTTCCGTGGCTGCGGTAGCCTAGGGGTCAATGTAATGGACTCGTGACCGGGAGGCGTGTCATGAGTTCGAGCATGGTACCACTGAAGACCCGCTGGGCACAGGGTGTCAAAGCACATTAAATATGTCGAGACTCAAACGTCCGTCCGGTGGTGTGGTGAGGAAGTTAGGAGAGGGGTGCCAGTTCTTGTGTTGTCTTGTCACTTCACCAAGGTTTAAAATTACGAGGACCGTCGCCAAAAGCTCTCAAGTAGCTGAATAGTGCGACGTTCACTCACTCGGGTATTTTTCCGTTTCGCCGGCGCAAATCTCGCCAAGCAGGCTTTATTGGCGACAACAAACAGTATACACACGAAAAAAAAGTTCTCAATGTTAGTTCTCATTGGTTTTTCATCCATTTTTGATGTATTATGAAATAGATGTGACTGAAAAGAAAACACCACGACTTGTTTTGAAAATGTGGTCGTAAGAGGTTACCAGCGGGAATATTCCGCTTAGCGTCGGTTGTATTATTTTTGGGAACATTATTTCCTGCTCTGGCGAAACGGAAAAGTACCAAATTTTCTTTTTTTATGTTGACTGATTTTGCGACTTATTTTACTTATTTAATGGTGAAGGAGATTCATTCTCGGTACCTTCCATTCCGTACGCACATAACTTACCCCTAGACCAAAATGATCACTTCAGTCCAGAGGCAGTTAGTGGCTTATATAGATACCACCACACATTCCCCTACCAGTGAGTCAGTCGGTAGGCAAACGAACGATATCGTTGTTTTGGTGAGCGTGTGAGTTGTTACGTCATTTGGGTGTGACGCCTTTTGTTGGTAGCGTCATTTGTGTGAGACGGCTTTGTTGGCTGCGTTATGTGTCTGACGGCTTGGTTGCATTTGTGGTGAATAGATGGCGCCACGACTGCTGCGTGAAGGTTGCGTTTTTTCGAAGTTCGACCAGGGTCACCAATGAAAGAGGATTCGTTCTCGGTACCTTCCATTCCGAAAGCCCCCTACCGCAAGGCCAAAATGATCACTTCAGTCCAGAGGCAGTTAGTGGCTTATATAGATACCACCACCACAATGGTATTATTTAATGATATCTTATACCAATAAGTGTTTCAAATAAAAGTTCTAGGTGTTTTCATATTAAATTCATCACACATGCGTTATATCACCTTTTATTCACATCACCGTTTTCTGATCACTTTTTAAAAAACCGAGGTTCATTGTTAGTTCTCAAAAATTTAACCTAAGCATGGCGTTTCTTCTAAAATTTAATCGATTACATTTCTTTATTCACTTTAAAATTAAATCGATTCAATCTAGCATACGGTTTGGGCAACATTTCCAATAAAGATTCATGTGGCCGCGGTAACCTAGTGGTTATGGCCATGAACTCGTGGTTGGCGAGTCGCGAGGACCCGCAAATGAAGTGTACAGGGGCTGATGCTGTCGTGGCTCAATGTCCTGCAGTTGGCGTGATGTGGTAATTTAGAAAGGGAATGCCAAACACAGCTCACGTGTCGTCATTTGACCGAGGTTCGTCGTCAAGAGCCCTCGCGTGTTGCTTTTTATCAATTTTGTAATCTTCACTTGTATGTAACGGAATCTTTGAACTCAATTTTTACCCACTTTCAAAGGTCAGAATAATTCGAAATTTTGCTCACTTGTCAAGGACCGATGACAATAAAATAATTTAATAATTTTGTTCCATTGTCCTGATCAGGATTATCAGGATTAACGATTTCCCATTTGCAGATCCCATTTCGCATCTGGCGACTAATTCCATTTCCACATTTAGCCACTAATTCCAGAATTGGTGACTAAAAGATTAAGTTACAATTTACACTGTTGGCCACCGTAAATGCAACACCCTGAAGGAAGCACGCAAATAACATGAAATTTACAACATACATTAGCGGAGGTGAGATATGCAAATGATTAGAATTTCAGCGCAGACACACATCACGCACGCCTGTGGCGCCACCTCAAAGCGCTATTTAAGGATTGGTGATTTCGACGATTTCATGTTCGGCAATTGTGTTTTTCTTGTGGTTTTTTTCAAAAAACGATCAGTTATTTCTCGTAGAAAACAGCAATCAGCTTTTGATCAAGTATCCGAGTTCGGCAGAGGAAGGATAGTGGCCTACCGAGATTGTGGATTATCTTTCAGGGAAATCGGTAGTCGTGTTGGACGAAACCAAACAACTGTAATGCGGATATGTGACCGTTGGATGCAGGAGGGTACGACGGACCGACGTGGTTGATCGCATCTACCTCAGTGCACCACTTCACGTGAGGACAGGCAAATTGTGAGCATGGCAGTGACGGATCGCTCAGTCACATCATGAACCATAGCACAGCACATTGAGTCTGTAACGCATCATTCAGTGTCTGCGCGTGCCATTCGACGCCGTTTACAGCGGAGTGGTATGTCTGCAAGACGTCCATTGCTTGGTCTACCCTTGACGCAGAACCACAGACGTCTCCACCGTCAATGGTGCGATGAAAGAAGGATGTGGGTGGCAGAATGGAATGAAGTTGTCTTTACTGACGAGTCACGCATCTGTCTGCAACACCACGATGGTCGGATTCGAGTCTGGAGACACCGTGGAGAGAGAATGCTGAACAGCTGCATTATGCACCGCCACACTGGCCCTGCACCGGGTATTACGGTATGGGGTGGTATTGGATATCACTCTTGCACTCCTCCAGTACGCATTGTCGGCACTTTAAACAGCCAGCGCTACATCTCGGAGGTGTTGGAGCCAGTTGTCCTTCCTTACATTCAGATCTTGGCCACAGCCATATTTCAACATGATAATGCGCGACCAGACGTGACACGCATTGTCCAAAGGTTCTTCGTCAATCCCCAGATTGAATTGCTTCCCTGGCCGGTTCGCTCTCCTGATCTTTCGCCGATAGAAAACATGTGGTACATGGTTGTTCAACGATTGACCCAGATTACACCCCCAGCTGCCACACCAGATCAACTTTGGCAACGTGTGGAAGTTGCTGGGTCTGCTGTACCCCAAGAACACATCCAAAGTCTCTTTGAATCAATGCCGAGGCGTGTGGCAGCGGTGATCTCCAACAATGGCAGCTACTCTGGCTACTGATTCTGGGAAGAACCACACTTCACAGAAGTTTGTAAATTTAATCATTTGATACTTGGTCAACATGTTATCTACAAAATAAACTTTGTTGTGCTATCTCTTTTCTTTCTTGGTGTTGCATTTACGGTGGCCAGCAGTGTAGTTCGATTAATGATAAAAGAGTGTTCTCTTTAGTTTTTTTTAAACTATAATTTTTATTACAAATAAAATTTAGCATTGTTACACAGTGATTATGAAAACATGCCTTTTTTTGTTGTTGACGTAAAATGTTAATTATTTCCTTTTTAAAAAAAAAGTTTACTTCAAATTTTTTTGCTGATTGAGTATGAAGAAATGAATCAAAAGTACACATCTTATGAAAAATTATACATACAATAATTCGTGCTTATATTAGTCCAATATTAAACTCTTAATTCCAACTCAATGAAAACCAGAATTTTCTATTTACTAGTATAAAAATCGTTGTAACCAAGGCTTCGAAAAGGTTTGGAACTACAATCCCAAACTTGAATTTCTGACTTCCCTTACCTCAATAGGAAACGTTGAACTGCTTCGATTTACGTGCAAGTCTAGAAATAGTACTATGTTCTTTATGTAGCTAGCTCTTTTCACATGGTGGTTGGAATTATGATTGTAAAGGAAATTACACGATAACTATTCACGAAAAAAAAACCTTTTACATGTGATACTCTACTTATATCATTAATCCACTCACGGGGTTTGACGACCATTTCTTCTATCTTATGTATTCGCAATGACACAATCTTCAAATTAGAAAATCGTAAGTTGATCTATATTTAAATATATATTTTTTCATTAACTTTGAAGTACTTCTACCGTTTGAGTTAGAAAAAATGAGGTATATTCTCGAAATAATTCGGATTCACCCTTTTGTTTTGGAAAATTATTTCCTATGCTTCTAAAATTTTTAAATTCCCAATAGAAATTTTATACAAATAAACAAAACGAACTAATAAGTTTAGATTGTTTTTATAGACATTGCGGGAGAATGTACGTGACAAAATGTGTTAAGGTTCTAGACTTATTAAGTTACGAAAAATTTTATCTATTTATTAGCTACCTGAAAAAATATATAATATTGAAGATATCAACTTGATGAAAAAAAATGCCTGAATGTGTGTGTTTGTTTTTTCAGAACTGGTTAAGATACAAGTTTCTACGATGTGGATTGTAAAATCAAAGAAACATATAGTAAAACTCTGAATTCCGCATTTACCAGCAATATTCGAATTTAAAATGCGAAACAAAAATAACCCGAAGAAGAAAACAATTATAGCTCGAAATCTCTCTTTAACCGGTTAATTTTCTAAAATAATCGTTTGCTAATAATAAAAGCAATTTTAACGTTTTAAAGCCGAACGATATATTTATTTTTTTGTCCTAATCAATATAAAATAATCGACATCGAAATTTAATAGTGAAAATTGTGATTGTTTTGTGAAAATTTCTCAAACAGAAATTTTGAAAAATCGTGTAATTTGAGATTTCTGAATGGAAATATTATTTTTCTATTGCTTTCTAAAAACTCGAAACTTATAAATATCTCATTCTTATTTTGTCATTTTAAGAAGCCAGTTCAATGTGTATACATACATGTAATCACACAGTCACCGAATCACGGTTAAAAAAAAGTAATTTAAATGCTGTCGATGTCCGTGAACTCTTGTTTTCAAGATGCATGGAACAGAATTGCAAAACTTCTAAGACCAAAAAAAATATTACAATATTTAAGAATTTTTTTTCACCTCCCTAGGTATTTTTTTTTTTTTGTATAGATCTAATAACTTATAAGTATAAAACGCTGTTATTCTTTTGTAAATCCGCACACTTCCAATTTCTTATAGTATTTAAAGCATACGTTTATTTGGAATATCCAAGTTTTATAATATGTCGAAGAACAAAGCAAGAACTCAGATGTCCTATTCAACATTGCGAGGACGAGAAATATGTTCAATTGCTACAATCATGTGTGGCTTATAGTAACATTAGAAAACGCTTGTGTTAAATTTTGGTGGCTGTATATATTCTTTTAAATTGAAGAGTTCTTTATAAAAACAAATAAATTAAAAATAAAATGTTTTCCGATTGACTTCGAAAAAGAAACATTTTTTTTTTAATTACAAAACTATGAAGAGCTATTAATATATATTATTTTCTAAAAAAATATACGGAACACTGTTTAAAAAATGATAATAAATGTTATAATTAGGTTGCACCATTTTTTTCCAGGCAGTTTTTTTTTTTTTTTCGTTCCACTTAGAAGTAGTACTTAATCATTCTTTACAGATTCTAGTTACAACTAGCGGCTTTACATCAAAGAAAGTTTCAAGGTCTCTTAGTTTCCCCCTTCAAACGTAAAACATTTTTTTTTTCTATGTTTTGCTTTCGAATACTGGAAACGCGTCAACTGCCGATTAGAAAGTTCAAGAGCGATTAAATACTTGTTTTGAAAGAGAAAAAAAAAAGTTATGAGTGTTACAAAAAAGTTATATACCGCATATTTCCGATTACAAGCCGAAATGGAAAAAAAAAAAATTCCTGTAATTTTCAACTGTGTTGCCAAGCGGGTAAAACGAATAGAATATTTTCCAAAAACATTGCAGTGAAATAAGATACCAACGACAATAGTTTTATTTCTGGTAACCTTATCGGAAACTAACACATTTCTCCCCATTCATTTAATATCTTGTACACTATCTGTTATAGTCTTACTTTCTGCGACATTTTTTTCTTCTTCTTGGAAAATGAACGGGAAGAGAAATTCATATACGGCAAGTGATCGTCGTTCTACGTCTCATGCCCTGGAGGAAACATTCGCCCATGATGACAAGGCATCTCAGTGAGTGAATATAACTTTTGAGAACTAAGTTTGCAGCACCGGGATCCCGGTGGTTTTTTCAAATCCTGGGATTTAATTTTTTTTTATATTTTGAAGTTTTTTCAAAGTATTATGAATCTAGTATTACATTTAATGTATCACATATTGTAGGGTTGGATGTGTTACTTTAAGGAATTTAGTAATTAACCATGGTTCATACAGTAAAGTATTATAGAAATGATTTAGAAACGTTGTTTAAACCATGTAGTTGTTAGTGCTATATTTAGCACGAAAATATATAAAAAAAATTTGATGTTAGAAAAATAGATATTTATAATGCATTTTAATTCTTTATTGCTTCATCTCCAGTCATTAAAAATAGTAATATATTTATTATTGTAGATCATAAGATGCAACACTATATATATATGAAATTGTTGTATATTGAATGTCGAGATAGATATTTTATTAAAATGGTACTTAGCAAGCAAGCAGCATGAAAGCTTTTGGTGAAATGTCACAATAGAAAATGGAAAAAGTAAAAATAAAACTTAATATCCGCCCGAATCTCGAAATTAGTTTGGCTATTATGCCGACTTCATATCACCATATTTAATATTCCCTCAAATAATCATGAATAATCAAATGCCTAAAAAATACTTCATCTCGTCATTTTGAATATATATTTGATAAACTATAATCGTATAACTAATTGTGAATTTATTATTAATGTGATATATCAAATTTATTCAAGATTAATCAATAATTAAATCAACCTTTGGTTATTTTTCGGTAATACCGAACATGGGTTGTGGTAACTGCCTTTCCCGAGGTGTTGCCAGCACAAATATGAATGAAAATATACTCTTTACTATCGTAAATAACAGAAGAGTAGAATACGCTTAAAAAATAATTTTTCATAGTGTAGTCTGTTAACTCTGTAGTGAATTCCAATTTGATATTCATAAAATAATATTTGGGTGTATCATTTTCAATTACAATATATATGAATTCTTAATTATTTCTTGCCAATTAAGAAATCATAAAAAATAAGCTAGTGTTGAAATAAATTAATAATCATGTTATCAAATTTTAAAAAGACACGATTTATTTTAAAAAACAATATGAAATATATTTATGAAAAACTGGAGGTGATATGCGATTGATCAAACTTTCTTTTTCAACATCATTGAAATTTTCCCTGTAACTACGCAAATCTGAAATTTTAAGTCTCAGAATTTTGATGGAAAGAATCGTAGTACTTACTACCCCCCAAAGATGGCGCTGCTTAACTCATGAAAAGTTGAGTAGGCGGGAATTTCTTGAGCAGGGAAACTTTTCGAATGATCCTAAGAGGTAAAAACATTTAAATGTGTATTCAAATTTTCTAATGCAAATAGAATTCCATCCTTTGTGTATTTTTTGAAGTTGGCACCATAACTGTTTGTTTTTTGAATAAAAATCAATTTAGATATATTTCTTTGTACTTTAAGCCATCCTCATACATTCTTTATATCAAAAATAAAACAAACTCAATTTTTTAACTAAAGTTTCAGTTTTGGATATGATAAATTTAAATCTTTCCCAATTGATCTGAACATATATGAAGAATTCATCTTTCTTTCAAACACACGAAACAGATACATTTTTTTCACATTATTAAAATTTAGAAATACTAAAAATGGAATTAACTAAATCTGTGATCTTGTAAGTGTATCTTGCAGATTTTTACAAGAGTTAATCTTTTACTTATAATATAATTAAAGATGCTTGGAATAAGGGTTTAACACCACAGGAAAACTTTAAATTAAAAACGTGCTATTAAATAAAAAAAAACTTTCCAGAACCATTGGACTTAAAAAAAAAATTGTGAACAGCAACTATTATTAATATTGAATTCAATCTAATGCATCAAAATGGGGAAAAAACACATAAATAAAACACAGTTTATTTTGTTTATAAAACAATATTCACATTCACACCATATCTACATTGGCATTTTTATTATGTTCCAAATAACAGTATACAATAATTCAGAGTGGAACAAGGTAAAAAAAAAGTATTGTTGTAATTCCACAAGTGCACATCACCCTGTTTCTTGGTACAAATACACTTTTCATTAAAATCACTTGCTCTAAGTTTTCAAAACTATCATCAGCCACGACTTTATTTAGCTGGAATAATGAACACTACCACAAATAAATTATACATACTAAAATCTATGATTTCAAAAACACACTTATGGATTATTACATATTGAGTATTGAACATTTATTTGCTATTACATATTGAATATTGGACAAAAACAGAAAATATTTATATTAAAATGATTAATATGAAAAACAAATACAATAATGCAATGAATTTAGAATTAATAAATGATAATGATTCTTTTTTTAACCATTTTTTTTTATTTTAGAGGAAAAACCCTTATACATAATGGGACTTCTTAACAACAGTAAGAACATGTGCACATACAATTCAAAAAGCATACATTTTATGCCAGCTAAAAGCAACTACGAATGTGCTCAGATTATTATAACCCCAAAGAGAAGCTATAAACTATATTCTGAGTACATTACAAAATCTACTTAAAACATCAATCTTAAATCTTTCACTTAAGTTGTTCACATACAGAGAGTGAACTACAAAATATGGATATGTTTTCACAATAGGTAAATGGCACAATTAAATAAGTTATCCAATTACAACATACATTACTTTAAATTACGAACTATTCCAACATTCTTTTCACCTTATTAGCTAATTTCCATTCTGAGCGATGAACAAAAATATTTTACAAATACTGACCTTGTTCCCACAAGAATAAAGTTACACATGCTTTCAAACAGAAGGTTAAATAATCTGAGCGAAACAAATACATATCAACATAGAACTTCTGAGGTATAATAGACTAAATATGCTGAAAGCAGCATGTTGATTTCAAAGTTAGAATATAAAAATCTTTTTTTTTACATGGCCCCTAGAAATGTGCAGCACCACTGATGAGCTGGTGCATCATGTGTGGAGTGGAAAAATATACATTTTGTTGAGTTGAGATATTTTTGGCTTTTTAAACTGAGTTTTTGTGCAACCTCTTGTTAAAAAGAGGCTCCAAAGACTGTACATTTAGTTATAAAACTATACAGAGTAACTAATTACAGGTATACTTATACACAAGAGCAGAGTGAATATGAACATACAACTAAATTCGGTGTGAAAAGATGTTCTCCCAAAACTTAACAATTTTTTTTTTTTTGTACTAAGATGAGGCAGCATTACCTAGGGTAACGGATATAAAAACTAACAAGGTAAGGGAAATTACTGTTAAAAGTTGCAATTCATATGTTATAAAATTTGTGTATTTTATTAATGTATATTTATTTTTAAAAATAATAAGATAATAAATTGAACTAGTATTGAAAAGAAAGAATACTAGAAGAAGCTGCTCATTATTAGTAATGGGAAAACAAATTTTTCTTTTGAAAATTAAAACTTTTAATAGAAAACAATTCGTAGAAGCTTGAATTTTCAACTGTGTAAGTAGCCGACCTTTCAAACCAAAACTCAATAGGGATTTCATAAATTTGCTCAATAAAAAATTATAAAAATAAAACAAAAACTTTTTACAATACATGTATATCACTATGACAGAAACAAAAACATCACTAAATGCTATATTTTTAAACTAAAAAAAGAAGCTCACATAACTGCAACAAGAAACAACATAATTACAAGTACAGATTAAAATTAACAACAAAGTGAGAAAGCTAAATCAGACTCACAACTAAGAATAGGAACTGAAAAAAATATGACTAATTTTATTTAGTGTTGAGAGGCAGGGGATTTAATAATGTACTCTTTATCTGATGTTGGTATTTTGCTTTTCAGGACTTAGCTGAAATTAAGCATCAATAATTCCTCCATGTTTTACTTTAAACATGTTTCTGCTTTCAATTAACATTGCAGTTCAAATAATTCTCTATTTTAAAATAATGATTTAATTCTCTATTTTAAAATAATGAAGTATCTGTTGAAAGGAAGTAAAACAGCTTGACAATAATCAACTAAGAACAAAACAAAGTTGTCCGGAAAATACTTGGCGCAACCAAGGGGGAAGGTTTAAAGCACTACCAATTTTTAACTCAAACATTAGAATGCTACTAATGACACATGAATTTAAAAAAAAAAAAACATTAAAACGTTCAATCGTAACTTTAAGGGAAACAAGGCATTCTAATTCTAACACTCAATAAAAGATCCCTCATTAACGTTTGTGTCAAAATAACGTTCACTTACTAAGACATACACATCAAGCATCATTATCCATCTAACTTTAAAAAAGTTGCTTATAACCACAGGTACAAAATTTTACATCATTACTACTAGCTGGCTACATACAATACAACAAACATTCATATGTACTTGAGTTGATTACATAATTTTCCGAATAAACATATATAAAATAAAGAAAAAAATGCCTTCTCGCATACGATGCTATAATTTCAAACGTTCTAATACACTTAACACTGATTCACAATTAACATCCAAGACATCTGACATTTCTACAAAAACAAAAAAAAACGGTTCGTTATCTCTAGAAGATAGCGTTTTATCCATCGCTTCAAGTTACGAAAACAGTTGCTAAAGTGAAAGAGAAAAAGCGCGGCAATACAATAGAAACACGTAATGCGAAAAAGAGTTTACTTCTTCTTTTGCTCGTCTTTATTTCCCTTTGAGCGTCAGAAGTCAATATGCATGAATTGAAAAGTACGAAATACTGATGAAAAAGAGAATATTCATACGACTTCGTCAAGAGGGTAAAGTTTTCAATGCGAGCAATGTTAGAGCTGGCACAAATTGATAATACAAACGAAATGTTCTTTATGTTACAGGTTATTACAAAATTTGAAAAAGAAAGTTCGAGTCACTTTACCTTACTTTCTTTTAAGCTCCACATTTGAGAAGTAGGCTGATTTTAAACACCACACTTTCTAAATGTAATCCAGTAAGGGTGAATCCTTAACACGACGCCGTGAAGTTCAAGGGCATGTTTTTGTTGTCCAACCAATCGTTCATGAATTCGCTGCAAGTTAGCATGTTAGTAACTTCTGGAGTGGAGTATTCAGTGGAATAGGTGTCAAACAGAGTGTCTGGCAATAAACTGATAGCATTATTGTCGAAATCATTCGCCCACAATGGAAAATCATCCAGGAGATCAGTTAGTTGCTTAATGTCAGGTAGATCATCGCAGGAACTGTCTGAACTACTTGATGATGAGGAAGAAGAGGAGGAATCGCTGGAAGGTTCAGATTTGATCGCACTGAGCGGAGAGAAGGGTGCCACAATATTATCATTTTCGTCAATTTCACTGGTGGACGGTTCTTCCTTGATAGCAGTGACAGTGACCATAGCTTTGCTGTATAAACTTTGATGATCGTTTATGACACTGTTGGGAACCACTGTGACAGAAGCAGAGGGCAATTTCAATATTTTGGGCGGCGAGGCTGCCTTCAGCGTGGTAGTAGCTGGTGCATGTCTGGTAATGTTGATATTCTTCTTAGACGACTTGGATCTTGAACGTGGGTGAGACACATTCGACACTTGAATTACATGGCCTCTTCCTTCAGAAATTGTTCTGATCTGTTTGGGAGATTTGTACATCTTATGTTTAACATTGTTGAGAATGGTAGATGTCGAAGAGGCAACAGCATGTCTCGTCTTTTCCAATTTGGGACTGGCCTTAGACTTCTTTCTCGGACGGTACTTGTAATTAGGATACTGCTGGGAATGCAAAACTCGCAGTCTCTCGGCTTCATCAATGAATGGCTTTCTGTCATCATTGTTGAGAGTTCTCCACAATTTTCCCAGTCTCTTGCTGATCTCGGCATTATGCATCTCCGGTTGCTGTTCGCAGATCTTCCTTCTTTCGATCTGGCTCCATACCATAAAAGCATTCATGGGTCTCTTAATGTGATTGCTCTGCTTTTTGCATTGAGTGGCATCCGAATACGGGGTGAGAGAATTAGCATCAACTTTCAAAGACCCAAACTGGGTGAATGTTTTGGGTAAAGCAGCATTGTCTTTACCCGCAAGATTAGAATTGTGCTGCAATAGCGTCATGTCCAAACTAAACTGCACCATGGTCTGGATGGAGAGAACGAATACTCGAGGGACCGACCGCTTCTTCGCTCCCGATGTCGATCAGGCTTCAGCTGCTCCGATGCAGTGAGAGATCACTAGAATTCAAAGTTAGTCGACGGAAGTTTAGTCGCTGAATGTGTTGTCGCGAGAGCGGGAGCGCGGTATCTACTCTCCGGCTGAGAGAAATCCGTGACGTCACAAAGTCAGACGCCCAATGAGAGCATTGGCGCTGTGGTCAAGGTGAACGCCCCCGAAGCGCTTCAAGGCTAAAGGAGAGCTTTCGTTTCGTTTCATTTAGCGGAGAGTTGCCGTGCGGGTGAGTCTGCGGTGAAATTCTGCTTCAGGCTGACTTTTCACTGTCAGTTTCTGTGATTGAAAAGAAAGAACTTTCGTTAGTTGGAAAATGGAGTTTAAAAAAATAGATCGCACGTTTTTAATTCTTCGCAATTTTTATCAGTTTTGTTTTTATTAAGAGTCGTAAAAATAATATTTTTTAGAAATCGGGAAAAAAAACAATTTTTCTTGCATTAAAATTTATACTTGTTAATATATTTTCGAATTATACATATAAAAATTTTTATACAACTAGCATTTCTAGAAAAACTCCTAATGTTCCCATTTTGCCTTAATAAAATCGTTTTCAAGCATAATTTCTGAGTTTTAAGTAATTATTTTACCCCATCCACCATTTTAATCTATAAATTCTGAAAGCAATTGCCTATTTTACTGTTTCATGCACAGTCCTTAAAACCTTTCACATTTATTTTAAAAGTATAAACGCATATTAAAAACTTTCATTTTAAATAAATGCTGCATCAATTTTGATTCACGAAAAACAAATTGTATTCACTAAATGAAGTGACTATTTTTTGTTTACTTTCATTGTACTGAATTCATTTAAATCATGTAAAAACCGTTTTTTCATTATATTCTCTAAAAATTTTGGAACACTATTTTCATGAAAATTTATTCTTTAACTGCGAAAATTATACAGCTGTTAAATAGCTATAATTTTGCATCGAAACTGTTTTCTAAGTTTTATCCAGGTTTGGGATCAAGGCGTCTAAAAAATATATGTTAAATATAATATAGAAGTAGAATATAGCTCTATAACAAAAAATCATCCTTTTTTTTTCAGAAATAAAATTTTTAGCTGTAGATAGATATATATATATGCTATAAATATGATAAAAATTGACAAATATTTCTTACTGTGCTAAACATTTACTTATCATTAAGCGAAAAACTGCTATATCTCTCATTGCAATTAATGTAAAAGATGTAATTGAGCTGTAACCTGTATTAAAATTGTAATTCGTAACTTGTTGGACCCACAACACACAATTTCAGAACAGATTTATATATTTGTTTGTAATACTTTTGTGTGCGCGCATTGAAACTTGAAAATTCACTCACGTACTTAAAAAAAACGAATTAATTTAGCTTTTACTAAAGTTTTGCTTTCCTGGCCGAACATGTGTTGCGAAAAATAAATGAATATTAGAAATACATTTTTTTCTCTTTCCTTAAAAAACTAACTAGTTTATCAATGATGAAGAGGAAATTCTCTGGACATCTGGCAAACGCCAATGTTTCAACTATTCATTTTATTTCTTTTTTTAATCATGTCCTGTTCTGTAAGTTCCGTGACTCTTGAATTGCACGTACGTTGGGGCGTTAGGGGGACAGCTGTTTTGGAAGAACAGCTGCTCCACATGCAATGTGTGTACAAAATACTGGTTTCGTCACAGCCGGGTGTATTGGAAAGGTAGCGACGGCGAATGACGGGTCTTGTTGATGAGCAGTGCTATCACAGAGATGGAAGTACTTAGGAGGCAAAGCAACTACGAACTACCCATATGTACTATATAGGGTTATGATATTCTCAAATCGGAAAAATGTATACGGATTTCTTATGATTAAATGTTTAACCACACATATGATAAGCAAGCATACAAAAAAAATTTTTATCAGTTATACATTTTTTTAGAAATTAAATGCATTTTAATTAAATTTAAAAATGTAGTTTTTCTGAGAGTTGAAATTAATCCGGGAGCAGGCGCGCATTCGATACTAACGTTAATGGTCACGCGGGGTGACTGAGTCACCCCAATCCTTTTTTTAATAGTTTTTTGCTATACACTATAATAATCGTAATTCTAGTGAATAATTTTTTTAGAGAAAGTATACTTACCTACTCTGAAGGACTTTTCAATTTTTCTTTGATAATTTGAGAAAAAAATCCAATCAAATTGCACTAAAATGACACATTTAACTAACATTACAGGCGTAATACTTGCAGGCAAAACTGTCATATTTTGTTCAAGTTAGTGTAGTTTTATTGTTCGTATATTATTTCTAATAGGTGCCTACTTGACAGGGCGCAGTGTGTATTGTGTACACTTGCGGCTTAATATCTTCTTTGGTGGGGTTTTTTTAGGTAGCATTTGAAAACTTTCCTTTCTACTCAAACAGTTCATGTTCATCGTTTTTCTAAAATTTACTCTCGCTATCATAATTAATATGCATTATTTCGGCAGGGTCTTTCTTCCCTTTCTTGATCAGTTTCGGCTTTCTTTCAATAGAGATTACAGATGCTCATTTCTTTTTTATATTCCGCTTAGTTACATTTATAAACCATAATAAGTCGTACAGCACAGCAATCAAAACCACTACGTTGTTCACAGGGGAAAATATAGCATGTTTATAAAAAATATTTTGGAAATAAGTGGTCGCGCGGGGAACGCAGTCAAAACACAAGTACCTTCAATTCCCCCAATAAAAAAAAAAACGTTTGCCACTCCCAAAAAAGAGGGAGATATGTGACAAATACATTTTAGTTCCCACATGAAGACTGTCATATAGGAAGATGCCGTCAAGGTCATTGGTAACAAATAAACAGCTTTTTCCCAGAGTTTTCCAGAATCAAAGATTCGTGAGCCTGGGGTGACTCTGTGCCCCACGCGCCCATTCCCGTGTTGATAGTTTTCTACTTTTTCAAAGTTTTTGGATTAAGAGTATTAAGATTTTCTTTCGGTGTGTCTGTTGCACAAAGAGAAAATTAATCACTTGCCTAAAATTGTCTAATTTTGATTATTTCCCCATTCTATTAAATGTTGAGAATTTATAGAGTTCTTTCCCGAGGCTCCTTATAGTTTTGAACTACGAGCAATGAGAGGGGTTATATTAACGTCGTATTATAAAGCAACACGAGGTCTATTGGCGACGGACCTCGTAATTTTGACCCTTAGTCAAGTGACAAGAACAACGCCTAAGCTGGCACCTTCACTCCAAACTACAACGCCACGCTAACGGGAGGATTTGGGCCTCGACACACTTTTTTTGTAACAGCCCTACTAGACGGGGGATCTTCAGTGACACTAGGATCGAACTCATGACACTCCAGACACGAATCCGTGCCCATAACCACTGGTTACAACAGCTAGGTATAGCCCTTGTGTTGCGTTGAAGTCTTCGTAAATAAACAATGAAGCAAATCAATCCGCCACGGTCAAATGACGAGATTAACACTTTGACTACCATCTGTTTTTCACATCCATGCCTCATGAGTGTGAGAGTTTTGAGGGCGGATAAATGGATCATGCATCAGTCCTCTACATCCCTTTAATTGAATCAGGATTCGAACGGGCGGATCGATTGAAACATGTCATGATCACTCAGCTACTGCATCACACTCCCCATCCCCGCTTCACTCCTGAATTTAAATATTTTTTTCTCTCTTCTGAATTCGAGGCTGGAGTTGTTTACTTTGAGTCATGGATTCGAGTCCTGAAGCCACTAAGGACCCATCATATATAGAGACTAGTGCACATTAAATCAGTTGAGCCTCAATTCTTCACATTGGCACAATTTGGAAGTTTGGAGAGAGGAGAGTTAACTCAAGTGTCGGACTCGTTATCTAACCATGATAGATAACGCACAAAAGGGGGTGTCCTGGGGGTCCGGACACCCTCCCCCCAAAGCCCTTGAGTTTTTTTCGATTGATGATAATCATATTATATATATATATATATATATATATATATATATATAGCAACATAAAATGAAAGAAATACATGGCATAATAAAATTGATAATACAAAATAATATCACTAACAAAGCTAGAAGATTTAAACCAGATTTCAAGAAACACACTTTAAAAATGATGGAAGAGTCTATTATAGAAGAATTAACTAAGCGTATGTGTAACATGGAACAGAATTAGAACTTTAAAATGTAAGAAGCCAAAAGAGTCAAAAGACTAAAATGAAGACCTGTTATGATTTCTAAAGCTGTTGCTGAATTAGGACCAGCAAAATTAGGGTTAAATATATTTTATGGATCCTACCTTCCCCTGTTCAGCAGAAATTTTATACATAACAGGAAAACATACCAATATTGAAAAGTTAGGCCTAAAACCAACCACGTGTAATTTGCAACCAAAAGAAAAATAAAATAAAAATAATAGAAAATATGAAAGGAAATGAATCCTAACAAAATACAAATAAAAATAATTTTGAAAAGGAATAATGAAGCAAAAACTTACATGAAAAAATGCAAATAACCGGAGAGCGGGAAAAACTGTACGTACGAGAACAATACGCAAAATGATCGTTAAAAATGACGTGTTAAGTTGGTAAAACCAGATGCAAAAATTAGTGGCGCCACGTAGTGTGTATATATATATATATATATATATACACACTCCCAAAAGTTAAGCACGAAGATGTAACATGCAAAAAAATCAACAAATACTGCTTTGATTGACACAAAATTTGGCAGTAAAGTAGCATATATATTTATACATGAGACAAAATCAATAATTATATACAGAAATGAAAATAATATTAAATTTTTGTAAGTTATCAGATAATATCATACTGGAGACTTAAACAGAATTGAAAATAAACAGCATAAAGTGAAAAAAAGGACATTAATAGGGTATGTGATCCCCCCTCATCTCTATGCAAAGTTTACACCTTCTGACCGTGCTTTCAATTAGGTGGTCAACCACCGCAGAATTAAGCAATCGCCATTCTTCTTGTAGAGCAGTTTCCAGCTCAATAAGAGTGGCTGGAGGTGGGAAACGTGAAGACACAGCACGGCCAAGAGTATCCCAAAGATTTTCAATGGGATTAAGGTCGGACGAATATGCTGGCCACGCTATATGCGCAATCTCTTCACTCTCCAGGTAGTCATCGACGATGTCAGCTCTATGGGAACGTGCGTTATCGTCCATTAAAACAAAAGTAGGGCATACAGTACCCAGGCATACAGTCCATTCATATGTAATCTTCGGCGTACAGTAGCTGCAGATATAGCCTTACCAATGGACGCTGTAACCATAGATGTCACACGTGTGGAGGTCGCTCTGCGATTCCGCTTGTGATCGACAGTCCTGCTTCAATGCGCCCCACAGCACGCCAGCGCTCAGAATCTTCCATTCGTTTTCTGGAAGTCATAGAAACACGTATGTCTTGAAAACAAACTGTACGAAAGTTTTAAACACCGTCTATCAGCACTCACAATCAACTTCTGTAACCCTTCATAAAGCTGGCTTCTTATAAGACTGCCCTTTTTGCATATTTTTTGACATGAAATCACGGTTGGCTGTTACCTATCATATTTGCATACTTCCATCTACCTCTGTAGCGAATTGCATCCTCTTCAATGACTATGACAGTGCTTGCGAAGGGTTTACTTATTTGTACCTTTTTTAAATCTCCCCCCCCCCCCACTACACCGCATATGCTCGCGTATGTGAAAAACGGTGGCACTGGGGAACGAATTGCTGAACTTGTGATCGGCAGTTAAGGGATTTATATATAATAAAAGGTTTCAAATTTAAAAGTATGAGAGCACTTCTAAATCATCTGTATTGCAGAAATAAATGGCAAAATGTATATGTAAAAAAAAAGCTCTTGCATTTTAAATTATAATTTTTCAGGGAGAAAAAAGTCCAATAAAACGCAATCGTAATCTGTGGAAACTTTAAATCAAACATACAGGAATAATTAGAAATAAAAAAAAAAGAGGTCATGCAGAAACTTCAGTAAGAATCACGTTCAAAATTCATTCCTTCTATAACTGATTTCGCAATATAAACTCGTAAAATTCAGCTCATACTATCAATTCATGTTGCAATACATTTCAGAGACAGACAAAAGCGTTTCGTAAATTTCATATACGAAATAAAATAAAAATTTTTTAGTAATATAATTAATCTTTGTATTTCATAATTTATCAAATATTCATATGAATAAAATTTCTTCATCCCTAAACAATTCCAAATATATCAACACACATATTTATTTCATTGTAATTAATCTATTCTATTTTCTTTTTAATTATTTAAGCAAAATAATCGTTTCCGTTACTCTTTTTCAAAAAGAAATAATAAGACATCCCATAGCAAAAAATTAAAAAAAAAAAGTGTGATACATGATAGCGTGTTGTTCTCCACTGATTATGTAACGTATTAAATGCATTTTACTTGCATAAAATTTTTTAAAAAAAAAACAGATTTTGATTATAAAAATTTTTTTATTATTAAATCAATATAATTAATTTGTCTCTCACCATATATTTTTTTAATAACACTGTATATATCAGTAACACACACAGGAATTTTTCATGGGGAAGGGCGGGGGGCAGAGATGAAAGTGCACTCTTTTCGTATCATACTCCAATACGCCGCCAAGCATATTATTTTGATTTTATCGATTGCTGGTAACAAAAAACCAGAAAAATAAATTATTAAATAAATATAAGCAGCATTAATTGATAAAATAAAATATTAATAACAAATAATTAAATTAGTATACTTAATTAAATGAGTAGTATCACACAAGGGAAGGGGGGGGGGAAGTTCCGGAACCATTGACTCCCACCCCCTTCCCTTCTTGCGCACCACTAAGTGTATATGATTCTTACACGCAGCTTAGTGATTGTTGCTATGGTACCATAGAATTTTTTTCAAGGATTTTTTTTTAAATATTTTTAAACTGGATACATTTTCTTGAAAAACAAAATAGTACTTCGAAATTCATCGCAATTTTTTTTCATTTTAAGACATTTATAAATGTACAGTAGAACGTCGTTTATCCGAACGTCGATTATCCGGAGCGTCAAATATCCGAACTGAAGTCCGGATACGTTTTCGAACAGTGCAATGCTCAGCATTTGTTTCGCGTGAAGCCAAAAGTGACGGGAAAACTCAAGGTGAGGTATATTTGCGGAATTTCAGTTGTGTGATTTGGTAAACATCTGCATGGAATATTAGGTCAGTTTGTTTTCAAGTGAAGGGGTGTATACATGCTCTTTTGTTGAGTTTTGTTGATGTAGAAACCTAGCTGGCATGCGATGCAGAAGACTGTGGATTTCAAATGCTAAATTATTACGAGATTGTGGCTTCCGTGCAAGAAAAATCCGACTCTGCCGACGATGAAACGGATGAAGACGAGGACAACAACAACGAAAGTAGCAAGGATTCATCAAATGCTGACGCGTTTCGGAGTTAGAGACAGCTATGAAGTGGTACTAACAGCAGTCTGAGTGCTGTCCTTCTCAACTACTGCTGCTCAAGAGAAACAGAGACCTTGGGTGCACATTGGTACAGCGAAAAATAAGTGATTATTTTCCACAATAAAGGTAAAACTGCGACATTTGGCACCTATTTTGCTTTTTCTTCAAGCACTTTCCCATATGTGATGATTTTCAATATCCGTATAGTGTCCGGTTTCATATACTGCATGGATCGCATTCGGTTTTCGGTTATCCGAACAATCGCGTATCCGAACGGTGTCCGGTCCCAATTGATTCGGATAAACGACGTTCTACTGTATCTTTAAAAGTGTTTTATAACTAGAACGTTCTCCAATATGTATGCTTTTATATATTCTACTTTTCGTATAACATCAGAACATTTTAATGTTAAAATTACGAAAAATTTCTTCAGATATTACTACAAATCATAATAGTATTCAATTCAGATTGTGTGCATGCAACACGCTTTTAAAAATTCTCTTCACAAAATGTAAAATGCCAAGCATTTAAGAGCATGAGAAATTTTATTCTTTGTAGAATAAATATTTGTGTAATAAACCATTTTTATGAATAAGTTTTTAAAAACTTGCTTCTCAAAAAATACACATGTCAATCAAAAATCCTAGCAAATCTTATTGATAGATTGTTTTAAGCAACTTTAACGTTTCTTAGTAATTTTCAACGAAAACTATGAGTCACAACGATTTATTACAAATTCAAGCAATTCTTGATTTTAAAAAATTAAGAATAACAATAATTTTAACTTAAAATTATTATGTTGCGAATGTTAAGAATTTATCTAATGAAAATATCATTCAATTAGATATAAAACTACTCCATACCAGTTCAAATAAGGTTTTTTTTAAAAAAATGAGGTCACATTTTTTATTCTCTTAAAAAAAATACTCCCATACAGATAAAATTAAATATTTTAAGCAAACGATTATTTTTCTAACGAACTCAAACAAATACGAGATTGTTTTATAAGTCTGTTTATTTAAAATTTAAACCAAGGATATTGCATGGGGAAAAAATGTATATTCACAGTTGTTTTTCAACCCCAATTTTACAATCGAACTTTTCTCTTCCGCGTGTTTAGCGATTATAGTTCTTTTTTTTTTTATAAGCAAATTCTGTTTACACAGCTACGGAGAAAATCGAATCCTGATAAATTTTAGAGTATATCTTACAATGTGATACACTTATCGTTTTTGGGAAAGGATTTGTTGATTAAAAATAGAAATAGCACTCGATTCTTATCTCTATCATTGCATAAGAATCCCGATAGCGCGAGCATCGTTCTGTGAAAGATACAGAGGGTATTCCCTATTATAGAACGATGGTGTTAGCAAACATTACTTTTTTATTTTTTAAATTTTGAAGTAAACGCTGGCTTTTGTTTATGGATAAGATATATACAAATATCAATTGTAGTAAAGTGTTCTTTGTAAACGAGTTTTTTCCCGGAGAAGGCATTGATATTAGTAAACAGCAAGGGGGTTTTCTAAATAGTCGGCGAACCGCAAGTCCTCTCGTGAGGATGTTGAAAGGAGACAGAGGTTGAAAGCTGCTGACCACCTCCAGGGTGTGTTCTCCCTCAACATTGCGGTGGAACCGAGCCAAATCGTACTGTCACCTGTATGGTGCTCAAAGCTACGGTTAACGACAGGCGTACATGTAGTTTTGCCAAGATGAATTTCGTATCGGCATCGATCTGACACCGTCAGACAAGTGGCATTAGCAACAACAGTATTATTTTACACTGAATATTGTTTCCGTATGCCAAACAAAATGTCAAGAGCTATTCAGTAAAAAATTATTATATAATATTGTTACGTAGATCGGTGTTCGAGGGTTTTATGCAAAATCAGTCGTAAACAAAAAGACAGTTATTTACGAGCGATGAAGATTTATTGTCTTGAATCAATCCTTAAAAATACAGGATTCAACAGCCAAATTCGTCGAATAAATATCAGAAGGATTTCACACCTTCAACAGCACTCAGACACAATTATCAGTGTCTCACATACAGATTATCCACAAGCACCGCTCGTAATATTGAACAGCCGAGCTAATCGTTAGTCTTCACGGTCAAGGGAAGTTTACTAATCGCAAGTCAAAACCAGACTCACTACTCGCTGGTTGAAACCAGACTGACTGTTGCGGCGAGTATCGCTCTATTTATAGCAGTAGCTGAAATTTCGCGAAAGATGCGCTCGCGTGAAATCAGTGGATTTCTCCACTAATTTCTAGAGGAATCCAGAGGGTCCCGAACTCGCCAACATGGTCGTCAATGTCGCCAAATTGGTCACCTTGGTCGCCAAAAATGATGCCAACTTGGCTCTATCGCCAATATTTCGCCAAGTTCCCATTGAATCGCCCTTTTTCGTAAGGGATGGCGTTGCTTGTGAATATTACAATTTTAACATGAAATAAATATAGAGTAGAGTAATATAAATGCATTGCACATCCAAATACAAATTATTTACATTAATTTATACAAAATTCGTAACAATATCTATTATTTAAGAAGGTTTTCTACTGGTCCTTCGTGACATTTCTCTCTCTCTCTCTTCTTTTGAGTCTTTTGTTTTTTTCTTGCTCTTTGAGGTTTTCCAGCGAGCCTGTAAAGATTGACCGTGTGGAGTGGCTGATTTGCATTTAATTTGTCAAGACAAAGTCTCAACGTTGGCGTGATGTGAAAGTTTGTAATGCGTGAGTGTTTATTAACGGCGCACTTAAGGCTGTTGGTGACTAACCTCGTAACTTTAATGCATGCTCAAATCACAAGGCCGACACCTGAGCTGGCACCCCACCTACACACGACCATAACGTGAGAACTTAGAGGCCCGATAGATTTAACGTGCATTAGACCCTCTGTACGATAGGTCTTCAGTAGAATCACAACTAGAACCCGCGACTCATAAATATCGGCGACGAGTTCGTGACCATGACCACTGGGCTATCGCAACCACAAAACATAAATTGAAGGCTCAGAATTGAGGAGATTTAGTAATGTGGTGCTAGCTCAGGTAACATTCTCGTCTTTCGTCTGTGTGATTGAAAATTACTGTATCTAATAACTCTCCGGTGGTGTGGAGTCGCGGATTCGAAACCTAGTGCCACAAAAAACCTGCCATGTAGAAGCACTGATGCATGTTAAATCTGTCGAGGCTCAAAATCCTCAAGTTGGTGTGGAAGTTATATAGGGGAAGGAGTTGCCACCTCAGGGGTTGACAGGGGTTTAAAATTACGAGGACCGTTGCCTATAACCTCGTGTTGTTTCAAAGTGAGACGTCTATAAACTATTAATTTATCAATGCAGCGAGCCTATATTAATTCTTTTTTAATGCAAATATGCCCAGGAAGGAAAAGAAATGAATTTCGCATATAAGGGGGTTATTTGATGCAACTGGGAGTCAAGATTAATACGGTAAAACGTCGTTCATCCTAATCAATTGGGACCGGACACCATTCGGATCCTCGATTGTTCGGATAATCGAAAACCGAATGCGATCCATGCAGTATATGAAACCGGACACTATAGAAATATTGAAAATCATCACATGCGGGAAACGTGCTTGAAGAAAAAGGAAAATAGGTGCAAAGTGTCGCAATTTTACCTTGATTGTGGAAAATAATCACTTATTTTTGGCTGTACCATTGTACACCTTCGTTTTTCAACTGCAAGGTCTCTGATTATCTTCAGCAGCAGTAGTTGTAGTAGGACAGCACTCTGTTGTTCGTACCACTTCATAGCTGTCTCTAACACAGAAAAGGCGTCAGCATTTGCTACTTTCTTTGTTGTTGTCCTCGTCTTCATCCGTTTCATCGTCGACAGGGTCAGATTTTACTTGCACGGAAATCACAATCTCGTCATTATTTAGCGTTTGAAATCCACAGTCTTCATCGCATGTCATCCAGGCTTCTACATCAACGAAATAGCACGTATACACCCTCTCACTTGGAAACAAACTGACCTAATATTCCACGCAGATGTTTACCAAATCACACAACTGAAATTCCCCAAATATACCTCACCTTGAGTTTTCCCGTCACTTTTGGCTTCACACGAAACAAATGTTGAGTATTGCACTGTTCGAAAACGTATCCGGACTTCAATTCGGATATTTGACCCTCCGGATAATAAACGTTCGGATAAACGACGTTCTACTATACTGGCAAATATGAGGGATTACCATTTGGAGCTACATTTCTACTTTTCCACTATTGTTGTCGAAGCAGATTTCACTCGAAACGCGGTTAATTTAGATTCTAAATTCATCAATTTTTAATTGCTCCTCAATTGTTTTTTTCTCTAATTCATTAAGAAAAAATTGTCTGTTTTCAAGTTAATACTAGCTTTCATTATGCTTCTCAAGTTAGCAAATTACTGAGTTATAATAAAAAGATTTAATTCTTAGCCTGTTCACCGTATGTGTCTGGTTTCTACGAACTCTAGAGCTATTTCAATAAGTTAATCAAATTAAGGTCAGACTCGTAATTTTAAATCATTGAGTACATGTAAGTATTTTTTTAGAAAGATTTTGAAGCTTCGACTTAATAATAATTTAACAAAGAAACAACACTCTTAAAAAAAAATTTTTTTTTAATATTTTTCTTGGCGCTAGAGACGGAACCTTCCATTTGGTGGTGGTAATCTTTCAGGCTATATATTGACCAGTTACTAAGAGTTAAGAGTTTCGCTTTCCCCATGAACTAGGGAGACTATTATAAATTAAATTTAACTAACTCTTAAATCTCGATGCACGACAAGAAGCTCAAAGACTGAATACCTTTGTCCTTGAAAATTTCATGGTACGCCATCAGAAACCCTCTGTTTCCTTTCAATGCGACTCTAACAATCTTTAATAGTCTCATCTTCCTCGAAAGTAAGTTTATTTCCTTTGCTTATATTTTTCAAAATATTAAATTGCATAATTGCACATTTAATTTAATCATAATTAACACAACAGACTACATAAGAATTAGGTGTGGGAGTTATTATTAAGAAAAACGAAATAAATCAAAATTATACTTTCTATGCATGATTCATTTGATTAGTATGTTGTTAAAAAAGCAAAATTTATTTTAAAAAATGTTAATAGTCATTAATTTTTAAGTGTTGTCGCTAATAAAGCAAAGGTCAATAATTGGATATCTAATCTATGGTATTTTTTTTTCTTTTTGGTAAAATTAAAATCCTCCTGAATAACTATTAATAACTATCCTCCTAACTATTTTTTTCCAAGAGTAATCCAATAAATGTTTTATAGATTCAACAATTATTCTATTTTATATTTAGGATTTTTTATTTTTTTATTTTTTTTTTGTTTTTCTGTCGAAAAACCAAGCATTATAAAAATAGGGGGGAAATTACAACATTAAATATATATAGATAGATGTCTTCCACACTCTTGAAATTTTAAATTTGCACAAAATGCATATGTATCTATCGTCTTAAACTATGAAGAGTTGCATTATGATGAAAATAATCTCAAATATGTGTAAATTTCAACTGGGTCTGATATATGGACACATTGATCATATCTAGAGAATCTACAACGATTCATAACATAATCGCCAAAACATTACACCAAACTCGAAGTTTGTACAGTTGTTAATAGATTATTACGTATTTGTAACTTAAATCACCTAGTAGAAATATAAAAGTAAATTTAATCGAATAAGGTCTGTTAAAACCCCAGTTCATCGACCCCTTGGCGATGATTCTTTACACCAGAAAATTGTTGTAACCCTCCCCCCTTGTTTTTGTAAAAAAGTGTTTTGTTTACCAGATGTATGAACCCCTTTGAAGCGAGTGGCTGGCGCTATAACCAGCTCCGGACCAATTTAACAATTGGTAATTTATGAATTATTAAAGTTGTTTTGTTAACTTAAATTGTGTAATTATTTGAGATTAAATAGTTGAATAAAAGAATATTGACTAATTAAAACGAACCTGCAAAAAACCAAAAAAGGCTTGAATCTATAAGGTCAAAACGCTAACATGTAGTTTAAAGAATTTAATTTTAATTTCATTTCGACAAACGAATAAATAACGGTATAGATAAATATATAAGTAAAAATGTAGTCACGCGAAGAAAGATAGGCTCAGGTACCGTCCTCGTCACTTAACTGTGACCAAAAATTGAAAGGCTTGACTACTCGCATTGCTCTTGCCATGTTAATTAACGATCAGCTTCGAAGAAAGTGGAGTTTTTTTTTACGGTATGCGTACCCTCTAAAATCAAGATTTCACATTTTTTTTTATAATATACGTTTCATTTTTTATAATTTTAATACTGAGAAGTATTGTACCATTTTTTTTTTTAAAAATACGCGAGTGTAAGATAATAAAAGCATGTCAAATATTGTAATGTAAATGAATGTTGCAAAAAGATGAAAACTAGAATTACTTTCAATTTCTGCAGTTAATAGACTCATCTCAATTTGATATTGCATGGGAAAAATTCAATCTTTTGTTACATATACAATTTAATCGATATCTCGGTAACCTTTAACTCTGTTGCGCAAAACACTGTGATAGATTAAAAATTATAACGCGCAAAAGGGGAACGATTTAGCAGACAAACACTGATAATAGAGTAAAGGGTAACTGTAATCTGAGTTAGGTAACTCGTATACTCTTCGGAGTTAATCTTTAAGTGAAAAATACGTGCGTAATTGGAAAGAGAGGAAACTATTTACTTAGCGTCAATAAAGTAAATTACAAGCTATGTTTACTATCTTGTGAGAAAATTAGGTTTCACTGTTACATATTTCGAGATGAAAATTTATACAACTCGATACTCCTATTGTATTTTTTTAGAATTATTTTTTTATCTCTTCTTTTCTTGAAAGTAAGTTTAAGTCTAGATTTTTGCTATCTATCTCTAAAATAATACTAAAGTGTGAACAAAATGACTCAGCAGAAAAAGTTGTTACGATTATTTGATGTTGAATAACAAGAAAAAAAATGAACTAAATCGTTTCCATTCGATTAGAAGAATGAAGGGGAAAAAGTTTGAATGGGAAAGCCCCCTTTAAAGAATCGGACGTTTTTATTCGAATTTTTCTGCAAGTATTTATTAAATGGAATTGTTTGTTAGTGTTCTACATTCATATTTCAAAATCCTTCAATTTAGTTAGTATTATTTAAAATAGAATGATGGAAATATATTACAAAATAAATATCACATCAAAATATTAAACGTTTTCTTACTCTTATAATACAAAAAATTAATTTTAGCAGTTTGTTAAGCCTAACATGGAAGAAAAACAGAAATATTTTTTTTTAAAAAAAAGATATGCAACTATTTCAAAATGTATTGAAATAAAACTTAAACTATACAAAATATATCCGTACACATGTGCGTAACATTGTAAAAAAAAGATAGCAGTTTACTAGTTTAATTTTTTTTTTCAGAGTGAGAATTTTAGCAGTTTAATAACCCTAACATGAATTAGGAATAATTCTTTTTTTTTTAAAAGATATAATAAAGATTGCAAATTGAATTGAAATAATTGTTACAATGTACAAAACGTGCGCTTTGTAACATTAAATAAATAACAGCAGTTTATTAGTTTTAAAAAAAAAATTTCCCACTGATTTTCGAGATGTTCTTTTTTTTTTCTTCTCCCCCTCTTCTTTAACTGAACATTAAATTCTGTCTGTAGAACATTTTAGATCAAGTTTCTAATGCAAATTGCCAATGAGAAACTCTCGTCTAAGCATTAATCAAGCCAAAAGAAATTAATTGCAATTTCGTTCTGCATAATGAAGCTGATTTTGCAATTTACAAGCAATTATTTACTGCATACCGAGTTCAAAACCAGCATGCGTCTGGAACGTCTAATAGCAACTGAACATCATTAAATCAACACTACATACAACATCCTCAAATAAATACATTACCCTCTTCTATGTTATTGAACGCTTAATCCCAAATCCGATAATCACCCATAAATGAAAAAAATGTGTACATTATGAATAAGAAAAAAAGGGGTTGTTCTTGAATTGTCTGAACGAGTGTGTAGCTGCAGACGATAGCTATCGAACACGCGAGGGGCCACGGAGTGACCCGAAATCCTCGTGAGAACTGACCCCTCCCTACACCCATTGTTTTAAGTCGTCGCCTGCGGAGTCGATAACCCACTCATCTACGCAGCAACAGAGGAACTGTTTGACATTCGTTTTTCGAGCATTGTTCTTCAAAAACCGCAGTTTCACCTTTGCCGTCATTAACCGATCGTTAAATGGACAGAGAGTTGGGGATTTTTAAATTTTTTTTCAGTTATACAAAATAAAGTATAGGGTGCAAGATGACGATTTTTAAAAAATAATTTTTGAAATAGCCCGCTAATTTATATTGAGGGTTATTAAAAAAAATTTTATTATAAGGCCTAACCGAAAAAAAAGCTTACTAAATTAAAATTGTTATCGAACCAAAATATCGCAGAATATATATGAGAGGAGGGTATTATGGAATACTATTTACATTTCTCACTATATTTTATATATATATAATAAAGATTTCTAATAAAAATCCCCCAAATCATCATGATGCCATACTGTAACTATTTGTAATGACTTGTCAAAAAATAAATACCATTTATTTTGCTGTTATTAAAAATTTATTTTAAAAAGTTTACAAATGTGGAAAGTGCCGCCAATCCAGTACAGTTGTTAGTGACGCTGATTACTGTGCCGTTGAGCTTGGGTTCGAATCCCGGGGAAGACATGGATGTCAGGGGGCACTCAAAATATTCGTTGAGCCGCAAGTTTCCTCTCGTGTGGTTAATGGAAGGAGGTGAGAGGTCCCCTGACCCCTCCCCCAGACTGTTTTGCCTCACAATTGAGGTGGAACCGAGCCAAAACGTACTGCCGCCTGCATAGTGCACAAAGCTCCTGCTAACTAGCCCCTTTTTTATTGAGAACATTTATAAGCCCCTTGCACCACACAATGTGTCCCACGGGGGCTTACAACACAAAGGAAAGAAGGAAGGATTACAACACAAACATCCATACCTTCTCCTGGATTCGAACCCAGGCCCTACGGCACCGCAGTCAGCGTCACCAATCACTATACCGGATGGTCGGCAAACTAGCCCTTTGTAGAGATGAATTTCGTGGCCTTGATCTGGCACTGCCGATCAAGTTGCATTAGCAACAACAACAAATGGAAACTATTATGGAATAGTCAGACAGTATGGAGCAGATGGTTTATAAACCATTGGAAAACTAATTAACTTCATAAAACAAATAGTTATTTTTAACAATAAAAACCATACACTTTCAAGATTACGTGCAAAGCATTTTTATTTCGATTATATTAACAAAAGTCACAAATTTAATCTTTCTCTGCTCCGGTACAGTCAAGGAAAGTACTCAGAAAACAGCTGAAGCATTCAATCCAAATTTCACCACGTTGATATTCGGAGAATTTTCCATTATAGAAGATGAATTCAACGTCTTTGTTTTTTGGTTCTTTAGATGATTGCATGCAGTCCATTACAGATGATACATCAGAATGGAACGATTCATTGCTGCAAAAACTGGAGTCATCTCTAGTAGGTTTAAATCTTGAAGGTCGAACTAAAAGTTTAATTTCTTAACAAAGGTCTTAGAATGTTCGGTTTCTTTTGTTGTTGTGAAGCTTCTGTGTGGTTCCTTCTTTTTCTCCTTTTCTTTCAGTTTATCCTCTAACACTTTTTTTTATATGGGGAGTATGTTATTATAGAGAAGAAGATTCAGCTTTCTATATCATGAAATACTTAGCATTCCACAATAACCTATACACCATCTTAGAAAACAAGCCCTTAAACTGAAAAACAAAACATTGTCAGCAAAAAATGACTACAGTATACACAGTGTACATTTTGCTTGACATCAATGTTCAAGTAACATGTGTTAAAATGTTTGAAAACTTACCAACAACAACTTTTGAAAATCACAAAACACATTTCTTTCCATAGCGAGTAATATGAATACAACAAGCGGGTCAATTCTCGCTGCAGTACATCATGCGAGTCTTTTTAACACCCTTTTGTAAGTTTCACTTGTATGTAACGGAATCTTTGAACTCAATTTTTAACTTCTTTAAAAGGTCAAATTAGATCGAAATTTTGCTCACTTGTCCTGGACCGATGACAATACAATACTTTAATAATTGTGTTTCATTGTCCTGATTAGGAATATCAGGATTAACGATTTCCCCTTTTCAGACGACTGAAAAGTCGGTGACTAATTTCAGATCTCATTTCCAGATTTGACGACTAAAAGATGAAGTTACAACTTAGTTCGATTAAGGATGTTTTTTTAAATGTAATTTATTAAGTAATTCATATGGTCTTTCCTCCCGTTTACAGCAACAGTCAAAACCTCTGTATTCTATAATGCCTCCGTACTGTCCTCTATTTTATTTTCCCCCTTTTCCTTTACTTTTTTTCCTGAGAGGATGGAAAACAGGGTAGGTTACTGCATTTTAAAGGAAACCTTTTCTTACACTGTAATTAAATGTTATTAATTATGATAATTCCTGAAAATTTGTGGAATTATGTAAGATAATCAAGACAATACGGTTCAATGTATTAATAAAAGGAAAGAGTTATTCAGTCAATTATAACTCAGCCCATTTTGTTACAGGAAAGAAAAAAATGTGTTAGACAAAATGGGTAATTAAGATGTTTTTCGTTTTCCCGTTATTTTATAGATAATTTTCAAGATATTGCATAAAATAATGTAAAATTTTATAAAAGATACAACTTATTTATCTTGTAAAAAAGCTAAAACATTATTAATTTTTGCATAAATTTTTAATGGTTTTAAAAATTTTTGGATATTAAAAAGCAAAAGTATTTCTAGTTACATTATCTAGAGATTCTTTTTTCCACCATGTTATCTAATTTTTGGAAAAATGCTTTCTGTTATAATAAAAAACATCACAGTCTTTTCTCAATGATAATCATTATAATTTCCGCGGCTAAGTGGTGTACACTAAGCTTTTCACAAAAATGATTTTTCATTAAAAAAATTAAATTTGCTGCGCTTTTTTTACAAACGCTTTACACGCTGTCAATTTTAATAAAAATATATCATTACAATACTTCATAATCTATAGAGCGCCCTCTGGGGTAAAATCATAAGGGAGCGAAAAGACAAAAAAAAAATCGTTTTGGAGTAATATACGAGAAAAAGCTTTTAATATAGTTTTTCTTCTATGTAATTTAAAAAATAATTGCTCGGAGAAAATTTATAATTTAAAAACGCATGCAGGGGGACGAGATTAAAATTGATACGAATATATTTGCACTGAGAAAAAAATGCAGAAAGTATGTAAAAAAGCTATCTTAAATATCTTTTTTTTATGAACTAATTTTTCCAGACAATAAATATAATTGTTGCCAAATTTTGTATAAATAAATAACTTCGATTATATTCATACATTGTTAATAAATGTGTTTTTATTTCGCAAAAAGAGATATAAAAAAGATTATCCATAATGCGTATTAACTCAAAAAGAAATCTACAATAGTTTCTCAATAATTTTTTTTTCAACGATTGTTTTATTTTATCGAGTTTCATTGATGATTTTATTTTCCAGAAAATCACCAAGCAATCACATGCAAGATAACTAATTAACGACTAATTAGAATTGATCAGAAAACGTTCTAAATAAATTCATTGATAAATGACACTATTTGAGCTACAGATAAACAAGCAAAAATAGAATAAAAGTGAAAGAAAAAATGGTCTCGTTAAAATGAGATAAATAAGTACCATCGTCGACATTTTTGTAAGTTGATAGCTCGAACAATTCAAATTAATGGTTGATTGTTTGATTTTCATATCGCGTAAAATTGATCCGAAGTTCGAAAAAATACAGATATAAGTAAAATACACAAAATATTTTGGGACAAGAACGTTTATAAATGCGTAGTACGGTTCTTCCACCAAAATGAAGTATTTATATTTTTCCCTTCCCCTTTTTAATGCTTCAATTAAGAAAGCTTTAATTTAACTCATTTAGAAAAGAATTTGAAGCAGAAAAAAATACGATGAAGCCATATTTTTTTTTTATTTACAGCTATTTTTAATGGCAACTTTTTTTTAATTCTATTTTATTCATTTTAAAAAAATATACCGTATTGAAAATAAGAAATAAAATCCTGAAATATGACATAATATCCATAAAACATGTAACCCTGTAACATCCACACCGTAACTGAAAAGTCTTAATATAAAAAAGGGCTTGTATATAATCAGTTCCCAGGCTATATTTTTGGAAATTGTTGTTTATATTTTGGAAAAATATGCCTCTCCTCATGCTAAATTTGAAAATTTTGAATTTAAAAGTTAAGTTAGAATTAAAGTTAGCTTTTTTTAAAGTTAAATCATGTTATACATAAGAAGTTAATAATGAAACAAATTTATACAAATTAGAATTGGTTAATTTTGAAAGAACAAGGTATGTTCAAAAGTACATGAGCGTTGGGTACAAAACAATTAATATAAAGAATTGAGATTGACACACAAAAAATCGAAAATATGTAATTATATTTGTAAATATAGTAACAATACGTAATTGTAAAATAGAAAAGTAAAATGATATAAACACCGAAATTTTGGTTTTTTAATTCGGATGAAATTTACGTTGGATAATATGTACAGTTTTTAAGCCCAATTCGGCGATTAATATATTCATTTTTTATGCATATAAATGATTTTTATATATTTAAATCAGTGATTCCCAAGTGGTTTATATAGACCCCCAGGGATCTATGACGACCTGCAAGGGGCCCATAGGCAATTGCCTACTCCGCCTAATGAGTAATCCGGCACTGAGATACACACAATACAACACAATAACGAACTAATACCTGAAACTACAGGCTTAAAATTCAAATATTGATAAATCTAAATAAATATATTCAAAATGTTAAGTCATCACGTTTTTAAAGACTTATTTTGTTAATCTGTAGAGAAACATTAAAGTAGGTTATAAGACGAATATACATAGTTGCAACTAAACTGATTGCTTATAATTTTTCTTTTAGTGTTTGCTGTTGGTACTCAAAATCCTTTAAACTTTCAACCCTTCAACTGACAGCCACAATCTAAACGTGACATGTTCCATCGGCAGTACTCGAATCCATACATACCGCTTATTACAGTAATCCCTTTGTTCGAATTAAATCATTTGGCCACGGTATTTGATACGAATGCTTTTATTCTTTCTCTCATTCATGGAAATCTTTGAAAGATTTAATGAAAAGGGCAAGCGAGAGGTCAGATCTTCTCGGTTAACTCTTACTTTTCAGCTCTTTTGAAGTCGTTTATTTTATTTACATTCAATTAAATTTCATCTAAACAGGATATCATTTTCGCTGTCCCCAATTCTCTTAGTTGAAACGTACAAAAGTAAAGCGAGGTTTGACTCATTTTATCTAAAGAAAACACTTCGACGTAATGAAAGGAGGGAAGAATTCCGCTTAACAATTCGAAGGCATGATTCTAAATTTCAATTAAGAACAGGAATTACTCCTACTTACAAAACAGGGAGACAATAGTTTGGAAAATAAGATTTCCTACGTCAATCTCTTAAATTATCCTTTCATTTCGTCGAATCAAATGGTTTCCACTCAATGAAGTAACGGTTTAGGACTACATAAGAGAATTCTCAACAATGGAAGGCTTGCATATTTTATTCGACTAAAACAGGGAAGTAACGACTTACGGAAACGTACTGCTCTAGATTTTGGCAAGGCTTATTCATTTTTAAAAGTCGTTTTTCTTCTCGTCCAAGCCAACTCATTGTTTTGTTTACTCAGATGATGGTTAGACTTTCCTAGACAAGTAGTTCACTCGCAAATTAAAAGGCCAGAGGACCAACAATGGGGATGCCCTGTTTCGACTGAGTTATGACTCAAGTTTGCATTTGACCTTGACCTTACTTGTAATTTTCAGTTTAAAATACGGAAGAAGCAAGCATGGGCATGAAACTGTTCGATTCGGACAGTTTTTTGATGTCCCTTAGTGCCTACTTTTATTTTTCTCTTGTTGGTTAAATAGAAAATCGCTTACTTGGTTCAATTTTTGGAGGATTCTAACCAGTAGTCCATGGACTAGAAACAGTCTTTGGAAAGATTTACAAAATATTTGTTGTTTGCTAGAAAAAAAATACTCGACCAATCGTTTTGTTTATATACAGTAGACCGTCGTTTATCCGAATCAATTGGGACCGGACACCATTCCGATACCCGATTGTTCGGATAACCGACAACCGAATGCGATCCATGCAGTGTATAATACCGGACACTATACAAATTTTGAAAATCATCCCATGCGGGAAACGTGCTTGAAGTAAAAGCAAAAATAGGTGCAAAATGTCGCAGTTTTACCTTTATTGTGGAAAATAATTACTTTTTTTTCGCTGAACCATTGTATACCTTCGTTTTTTCGCTGCAAGGTATCTGATTCTCTTGAGCAGCAGTAATTGAGTAGGACAGCACTCTGATTGTTGTTCGTACCACTGCATAGCTGTCTCTAAGGCAGAAACGTGTCAGCATTTGATAGACCCTTGCTACTTTCGTCATTGTTGTTCTGTCTTCATCCGTTTCATCGTCGACAGGGTTGGATTCTTCTTGCACGGAAGTCACTATCTCGTCATCATTTGGCATTTGAAATCCATAGTCTTTTGCATCGCATGCCATCCAGGTTTCTACATCAACAAAACTCAACAAAAAAGCACGTATACACCCTCTCAAATGGAAACTAACTGACCTAATATTCCGCTCAGATGTTTACCAAATCACGCAACTGAAATTCCCCAAATATCCCTCACCTTGGGTTTTCCCGTAACTTTTGGCCTCACGCGAAACACTTGTTGAGCATTATTACACTGTTCGAAAACGTATCCGGACATTGGTTCGGATATTTGACGCTCCGGATAATGAACGTTCGGATAAATGACGTTCTACTGTATATAAAATTAAGGAGCTCAAAATTATTTTAAACTTACTTTCGTTGATTGTAAGGCTTCCTCTAGATTTAACGAAGCTAGTTCTGTAACTAGCAATTTTTATTTTGAGAAATGAAAATCTTTATTTTTCATGCAATAAATTCATCAACATTATCATCTAGGATCAAAATTAAAACTACAATATGATTTTGAAAAAAAACCCAATTTATTCAAAAATTATTTGTTATACGTAATATTTGCTATTATCTCTTAATTGCTTTTAAAATTGTTAGAAGACTGGTTTGTAAAAGATATCCAGCATATTGTATGTTTCGTTCCCATAAAAATAAACATTATGGCTTTCGTTAACCTTGAAATGCGTAATAGAATGCTCAATGTCACTGGGCAGCCTCGGACACCATCTGGTTTAGCAGAATGACGAGTAGAATTTCTTGTTTTCTATCTGCATAAAATATGGCTATTCATAGAAAAACCATTAGATAGGCAGTTTTTGGGAGTTGTTCTAACAGTAAACTTTCCGGGAATCATTAATTCCCCCCCCCCTTAATCTGTCATAAAATTTAATCGAGAGCCATTTGTACGCAATTTGTATTGAACAAGAGTAGTTTAAGAATCTGTATAAAATTTAAAATGTTAAAAGGAAAATTATATTCTGTAATATCAGCATTTTTAAATACTTTTAGTTCATCAGAAAGTTAAATTAACCTTAACCACCCACGATTTATTTGGTTTATGAATTAAAAAAAGATGAAATTAATCTCTTACATATTAAACAAATAGGCAATTTTAGATAAAATATTTTAAGTTGGATAAATTAGGCAAGAGTGAAAGTATCAAACATTTAAAATACAAGTAAATTATTTGCGAATAATCGTTCTTTTCTCTCAAAGTATCAGAATATCTCTAATACTATTAGTGAACAGGTATAAAAGCATTTTCTGTGCTTTTCAAAGAATACTTTAGCTCTCTTTCTTTCCTCATTGGTTATTTGGTTCGAATTATTGGTGATAAAACTAGAGGTTGCAATATCGGTCCAAAAGTTCAATAAAAGTATTCGTTTTTTTTAGATCTTAATACCGGGATATCGGTTTTAATATCGGTAGTAGAAATTTTAGAAAAAGGAAAAAAACACAAGGTTTTTTGTTTTGTTTTATTTGCCAGTTTTATTAGAGAGAGTAAATACCACAAAAATAATTTGAACTTATAAATTATAACAGTATATATAAAGAATCACAAAAATGTAAAGAAACATTTTATTTATTTATATCTCAAAAAAGTGTAAACATCACTATTCAGTCTGTGGTACTATTATAAATTTTTGAAATGTGATCTTAAAAAACATAATGCGTTAATTGTACTGTATGATATGCAAATACAATGTGATAACACAAACTTACCAATTTAAAAAAATATCTTCGTATTATGCACTTTCAGCACAACTACAACCTTGTTTTCACAAATACGAAAATCAGACTACGAATCCTGCGCGCGTGTAGTATCGCTCTGAGCTGTAATAGGATAGTTCTGGGTCACTTTCTTGGATGATTCACCTACTTTACCAGTTCTCTTTATTATACATGCAACTTTATATTCACAGTCTAATTAATTTAGCCCGTTTGGGAGACATAAAAGCAAAAACGTATACTATTTTTCTATGTGTTGGTGATCCCTGGACATACAAGGAAGACAATTTTAAAAATTTCTAGTAAATGCCAAAAAAACGGTATTTAGACTTGTGAATACCGGTATTACAAAACTGAACAAACGGTCAAAATACCGGTATTTGGTATCCCAGTGTACCGGTATTACAATCCCTAGGTAAAACTCATAATTATGAGAATGACATAAGAGAACAGGTACATAACTAACTTTTCTAATTTCCTCACTACAATATACTACTGCCTAAGAACTTTGGAAGTCAGTTTTACTTTTCATGCAGAAGCTACTTATTGTTCAGCATAACATTGCTTTTGGCTCGGACGACTTATATAACTTAATAATACAGTTCTGCCTCTGTTGTCAGTTGCCAAATAGTTCGAAATTTCCAGTTTTTCGAAGGAATTTTCCGGGAATATTTAACAATTAAAATTATATGGATCACAATCTTACTGATTTATAAGCCTCTCCCCTAGGCCTAGTTGACCGAAACTTCAAAATGTCTCGGCTTATATACCCGAATAATCTAACATAAAATTAAAATTTTTAGAGCATCAAAATTTCAGTTGTAGTTTACTTATAGAAAATATAATTTTTCTTACATTGATTATTTAAAAAAAAAATACAAATTGAATCACAAATATAAGTTGCTGAAAACTCAGGAACTTCAATGGAATTTGTAAAAAGAGACGCTTTTGATAACTATCAGATTGAATGTGACCTAAAGACCTAGTTGATAGAACAGTGGATTTGTAGGTATCAAGTTCGTTTTCTGACGAAAACTATCAAATGGAATAGTGTAAGCTGATTGCACGTTATTCATTTGGATATAAAAATCTCTCTTTTAATTTCTCAAAGAAAAACCATTTAACTAAAGAGTGCAGCATCAATCGTAATTAAAAAATTTGTTTTTAGTCTCATTAGCGAAGTTCTCTCGCGACCATCTATCAAAAATACACCACATATTCTTTTTAATCTAAATTTTTAGGAACCTTTTTTTTCCCTCGTTCAAGATACAAATCGTAACAGAACAGCAACCCTTGGAAGTCAATCGACTTGGTTTCGAATCGACATCCGTCAGAAAACTATCTGTGCGTACCTTTTCGGTGGTGTGAGCTTCTAACCAAACTGTGTCTTTGCATTTGCATTTTTATGACGTCCTGTTCTCACGTTAACCTAGTCGTGACCAAACCCCGACCTTATGAGCACTACCGTTTTGCGTGCTTTTCCATACTACTATTACACAGGAAATGCCGTTGACACAATGAGAAATGAAGCATTGCAAACCTGCTTGAATCGTATCGAACCGGCCAAAAGTGCATGCGGAAATGGATTTTTGCTCTGCTTGTCGTACCTATATTATTTCCATAGTTAATCCTGCATATTGTTATCCATACAATGTATTAAATTGTGTCATTAATTACTACTGAACTGCAATATTTCCTGTAGATCTTCCTTTCTTGTCAAATATTTTATACTTTTTCGACACATTCAGAGGGCTTGATATTATTTATATTACCGGTTGTAGAAATCCTATTGTACTATTATTATTTTAGTTGAAAATGTATTCGAAACAGCTTAGAGCTTTAAGCAATTTTACGCTGAGAAAAAGGGCCGAGTGGTCTAGGTATCGGATCATGGCTAGCATGTCATGAGCTCGACCCTAGTACCACTAAAGACCCGCCGTGTAGGGGCGCGATGCACGCTAAATCTGTCGAGAGCTCAAACGTCCTCCCGTTGGTGTGGTGTGGTAGTTATGAGAGGTGGTTCCAGCTCAGGTGTCGTCCGCGTCACTTGACCATGGTTCAAAATTACGCGGACCGTCGCCAAAAGCCCTCGTGTTGCTAATCAGTGCGACGTTAATATTCACTCACTCACGCTGAGAAAAAGTTGATAATAATGGAAGCAGTAGAGTACATACAGGAATTTTTCAGGACCCGAGGACCCCCCCCCCACCCCGAGTGCGCCACTGAGTGGAAGAGGTTCCGTTATAAATGCATGTTAGCCGTATTTGGTGTTAAAAAATCATTTTAAAATAGGTGTTCGAATTTGTCCACCAGGAATTGAAGCAATATTTTTAATATGAACCACAATTAAAAGTCAGTCGGCTCCGGTGGCTTGGAGGTGGCGAGCCCGCTTCGTAGGCTTGAGGATGTGGGTTCGGTCTGGAGTCGGTACAATTTCTGGATCCGAAAATCGTAGGCACGCATGTCATATGATTATGTGGTATGTAAAAGATGCCTTGGAGTATCAATTTGGCTCTGGTACTCTAGGCAAAATTAAATCTCGGCAATAATTAGCATCCGACGAGAGCTTGAATTAAAAAAAAATTAATTCAAGCGTCCAAATTCGGTGCCACCATGACATAGCTCTCACATTTGGGTATTTGCCGTATCTGCAAAGGCTAAGTTGCTAAAATGCAGCCCATTGGAAAAAACAAAAACAATTAAAAGTCTTAAAAAATACGTTTATTTGATTCGATATAACCATCCTGAGGAAAAAAATTTAATTTAAAACAAGTATCTTATATTTTCGAAAATAAGCCGATCCGTTTATTTACTGCGAATGCATTTTTTCTTCAAAAATTTACTCAAAATTCAAAACCTGTAAAAATAAGTCTAATTGAAACAAAGTTTCTGTACTTTTCGAACACGAGGGAGAAAACGTAAGTGGTTAAAGGCTAAAATGGGTGGAATATTTTCCAATCAAGTTGCTGTAGTTCTGTTTCTAATAACATTACCCGAAACCCCAAAACATTTTTTCTTTCACTTGTTATCATGTGTAATATCTGTGCTATTCATACTTTCTGCGTCATATTTTTTTTTATTAGAAAATTAGCGGGAGGAGAAATTTGTATACGGCACGTGATCGTCGACCTATGTTTTTTGCCCTGTAAGCAAAACTCGTAGCATAATAATCATATGCATTCAATGAGTGAATCTGAATTTCTCGAACTATTCTGAAACTTGGGATCTAACACTAACTTTGAAGGATTTATATGTGACTGTTTTTCTTTCTTTTAGAATACAAGTTCCATTCAAAACTCCTACGGATTTGAAAATATGCCGACCTCTACTTTCAATTCAAAAAATTTTTTGTTTAAAAACACCCTTTTATTAGTTAATCGAACAAAGTTGTAACTTAATCTTTTCGTCGCCAAATCTGAAAATGAGATCTGAAATGAGTCGCCAGATGCGGGATGGGATCTGAAAATAGGAAATCGTTAATCCTGATGATCCTGATCAGGACAATGGAACAGAATTATTAAATTATTGTATTATCATCGGTCCTGGACAAGTGAGCAAAATTTCGAGTTAATCTGACCTTTAATGGTGAGTAAAAATTGAGTTCAAAGATTCCGTTACATACAAGTGAAGCTTATAAAAGGGTGTTAAAATGTTCAAAAATTCTGTTCTTATCACGGAAATATAAGGCATTTGTCATGTGATTTGAATTTTCCTATAATAAAATCGTTTAAATTTTTTGTAAATTGATAAATTTTTTTGCTTACAACAAGGAAAAATCCCCTGCACGTAAAATGGCAAAAAATTATTTTTCTTCTCGAATTTGTACGTGTGTCAACTCATTCACCTTACCACATAAGTTTACTGAGAAATTAAAAGGGATAGTATTAATACTTGATGAAAGAATTTGCTTACATTTCATTGACATTTGCAGTTGTCAGCAAATTAGCTTATGGTAATTGAAGCATGAATGTAACTCGATGACTGTTTTAATACAGGAAGTGGACTTTGATCAACCCAACCGTCTGTGCGGAAGATGAAAGTTATCAGACAACAGGATGAGATATCGTTTGTTGATAGATCTCGTTTGCAAATTGAATAGTTACGATGAAAGAATAAACGGTTTGGTTATGCGTATGAGAAGCTAAAGGATGGTGATTAAATTTTTGGAATGTTTTTATGTGAATTCCTTAAATACATAAAATATATTGCATTATATTATTAATCTGGAAAGAACTTTTCAATGAGTACATTACGTCAGTTATAAAATTGTAATATCTTCTCCTCGTGTTTAGTGAAAAGGATAGCGTTATATAACTATAATTGGATATATTTTTCCAACATTAATACAAAAAAATAAATTAATAAATAAAACATTACTTTTTTTAAAAATTTCTTTTGAATAAATAATATTAGAAAGGGTACAATTTATACAGTTGGGGTATCCGTAGATATCGTATGTGATAATAGATGATTATAATAAACATGCACTGATATTGAATATAGAATTAAATTAGTCCAGAAATATATTTGCAGGTAGTTCTTCACTTGATGAAAATTTAACTTGCGTAATTAAGAAAATGGAAAGGCATAGAAAGAAATCGGAAGAAAATAAAAATTGGGGTGGAGGTAGTAAGTATCGAATTTAGATATGCAATCGGATCCCGATTTATCAAATACTTACTTAACTAATTTTTCTCATTTTCCGATTAAAATGAGGGCAAAAATCCCTATTCAACGAATAATAAACTCCGAATCAACGAATTATTTCAACATCCGAAATTTTTTTTATCAGTTTGTATTAGAAAAAATGCAAACTAATTTTGGATTTTTTGTTTTCAAATGACATATCCTTTTTGCCCGGAAGAAACAGAAAAAAAAATTTCTTGTGAACAGCAACTTTCGATGGGAAAGGGTGAGTTTGAGTTTGAATATGACAGGGAATTCCTTTCTTATGAAATTCCCCTTCACAACACGCTAGGGATATTTTAAGATTTAAATGATTATGTTACATTTGATGAAGGACTGCCTATCTGTGCAAAAATGAAGTTAAGGAAATTGTTGATTTGTCGGAGCCAATGAATAACAATTCTGAAGGAGAAATTGATAATTCATCTCCAAACAAAACTTGCTTTAATATTTTATGAACTTGCAGGAACCTTACTTTTCATTTCAGTTTTTAATATATTCATATGCAACACACACAACCATGAACGTTTTAAGTCATGGGTCGGCTAGGCACTGGCGTAACCTGTTCTGAATGGGCCCTGTATCGAAATTCCTTGGGTGCAATTTTTTGGAAAAGAAATAAAAGATACTTATTTGAAAGTGTCAGAATTTTTCATATTTTGGGGCCCCTGTAACTTGGGGGCCCCATATCACTGATACAGTGGTAGCTACGCCCCTGCAACTAGGCCTCATCTTCAATGAGATCATGGTCCAAAGAATTTCAACTGTCAAATGTTATTCTCGGGCAGTTTTGTGAAAAACTGGGAATTTCGTGCAATATGCAACTGGCAAGTATCAAGAACGTGAATCTAAAATGTATTCAAATGAAGAAAAATTCGCGAATTTGAATCGTAGAAAACGAATTTTTTAATAAAACTTCATTTTTATGTGGATTGCTTTTGTTGGACAAAACGTGTATGTGCCAAAATTCGATAAAAGGGTAGCAAGTAGGGCGTACTTTTGATTGGAGGCCTAGGGGCACAAGAAGAATCAGTGGCGTGACGGAGAATACTAGGGCCTCCCTGTAAAGTCTTGGGCTCCAAGCCGGATATTAAAAAAGATATTACTTGGGTACTTAGTATTAGCCAGGCTTTGGGCCCCCAGAGTTCTGCCCCCCTCCCCCCGTGATGCAAGGGTTGCGGAGTGTACGTTACGCTACTGCTTAAGATATAGTTTTGTACATCCGATGCATTGTAAAACAACTGAAATTCTAGTAAATTCAATTTTTTCTCACAAAAGCATATATTATTGTCTTCACAAGGCCGCGGTAGCCAAGTGGTCTAGGCATCGGATCGTGGCTAGCGTGTCATGAGTTCGATCCCAGTACCACTGAAGACCCGCCGTGTAGGGGCGCGATGCACGTCAAATCTGTCGATAGCTCAAACGTCCTCCCGTTGGTATGGTGTGGTAGTTAGAAGAGGGGGGTGCCAGCTCAGGTGTCGTCCGCGTCACTTGACCATGGTTCAAAATTACGCGGACTATCCCCAAAAGCCCTCGTGTAGCTGAACAGTAGGACGTTTTTTTCACTCACTCACTGTTGTCTTCACAAGGGTTTGGAGGCTTCAAATATCTATCTCAGTCGTTTTAATTTGCATAAGTATTAAGTAACTCCCTTATTTACAAATGTTTATCCTTAATTTGAAAAAAGTGTATAGATATATGTATACCCTTACGGACAGTGGCGCACACAAGGGGGGTGTCCTAGGGGTCCGGACCCCCCCCCCCCCAAAGCTCTTGAGTTTTTTTCGATTGATGATAACCCTACATATATATAACGTAAATTTAATTAAGTACTTAATTTAATGCTAATTATTAATTCAATAATTTATTTTTTATTGTTAACAAAATCGACAAAATCAGAAGAATTAATTGGTGTTGTCTTGAGGTAAGGTACGAGTTGGGGGACTTTCAACCATGGACCCTCCCCCTTGAAATATTTTTGTATGCGCTACTGCTTATGGATTTTTCGATTAAGAATATTTATAAAATCCACCGCATTCCGAAATCGTTTTTTACTCAGCACAAAAAATCGAAAACAAAAACTGTCCACACACACATACACATCCTGGTCTTGTTTGTAAATAAAAACATCGCGCAACTCAGATCTCATCATCTCGAAACAACAACAAAAAAAGAAGAAGCAAATGTCACCGTCGTCTCCGCGTGGAGGCGAAGGTCGTGTATGTGATCTATTAAATGAGAAGAAAACAAAACGAATAAGAAAATGGGAGGGGGAGGAACGGGCGGCGGAAGAATAGGCATTGGCCTAACCTTGGCCTTGGAGGGAGTCGTTTACCCGTTCTGTTCTACCTGAGGCCGACTACGTGTCACCTGCTGCGGCAGTGTTTCAGGAGAAAAATCCACTCTTTTCCTAACTTTAAATGCGCAGAGGGATGTTTTTTGTTCCAAAGAAGCGCGTTTGTTCGCACGTACTTCAGTGTTTCGTGGAATACAGCAGTTGTGGTGAGAAAATAGCAGTGCGCGAATTATACGCGTTCATTGCGGTCTCTTTCCATCCATATCATATTGCGCAATGCCGCCTAGGCGAAAACTGGGGATAATAATCTTCGAGACCTGGAATATTGAGAAAAAGAACAACAAAAGGAGAGGGAGGTGAAGTTTTTTTTCGACCACTGCAGTTATGGGAATTTCTATCTTCATTATAAGGCGCGCACAAACCCCTCAATTCGGTTTCGGCTGTAGCCTGTAATTGATTCTAGCGTTTTTCGAAGAATGGGTTTGATGCGTTTCGGTTTAGCCGTTATTAAGTTTTTCCCCCCTTCCTGTGAATACTTGTTGATGGATTCCTTTAGAATTTCGATTGAGGTAGGTGGAAGATGTTAATGGGAGTTTGTTTTGGGTTCTGAGTGAAATTCTCTTGAATGCGTGTGGGTTCTGAAAAGACAAAAACTTGGAATGACATTCTCAGATGCAATGAAGTCGTTGGTGTATGAAATGAGAGTAATTTGTGACAAATTATTTTTACATTTACGAATTTATTGCTTTTGGATTCTAAGAAGTCATGATGAGATAGCCACACTGGATAAACATTTTACATGGATTTCGAGGGCGGAGAAATGAATTTTAGGGACATTAAAAATGAAATTACACAGGAGCAGGCAGGAATTTTTCAAGGGGAAGGGGTCCAGGGTCGAAAGTCCACAATTCTCGTATCATGCTCCAACGCACTGCCCCACATATTCTTTTGATTTTATCGATTCTCGGGAACAAAAGAAGTAAAAAATTAATTGATTCGTAATTAACACTAATCACTGAATAAATAAGTAGCATTAATTAATCAAATTAATTATTAAAAACAACTACCTAATTAAATTTTACGTACTATATACATAGGATTTTAATCAATCGGAACAAAAACCAAGGGCTATGGGGGTCTGGGTCCCGAGCCCCCCGCCCCGTCTTGTGTGCACCGCTGTGCCACTTTAAAGAGTTCCAAATACTGGAGCATTTCAATCTTTAAATGTGTACAAGAAAAGAACTTTAATTATTCATTCTGCGTAAAAAAAGAAAAATTCACTCGGAAGATTTACATTCTTATATGATCTATTAATACTTTTATTGAATATTTAAAAAATAAAAAAGTTGCATGAAATTTTTTACATTTTTTTAAAAATGAAACTTTCCAGAAGTTGAAATATTTTACCAGTTTGCTTTTCGAAAAGAGTAGCTGTAGTGTTTAAAGTAGTCAATAAAAGGGCTCTCACACAAATTAATTTCTACAGTACTTTGCATAATCTCACGGAAAATATTTAAGGGAACTTTATTAAATTTGATACGTTATCTAATATACTACAAAGAAAATTATACTATATCTTTAAGAGAATGTTTCAAAAATATTTGAAAAAGTACAATTTTAATGTTTAAAAGAAAAAGATATTGAAAACATACTCCTGAAGATTAAAATTATTGTTTTAACATGTGGAAGGGGGGGGGGACTGTGGTCAATATTTTGTTGTCAAAGTACTTGTGTGTACTGGAAAAAAGATAACTAAACAAATGAGATTTCTCATTATTAAATAAGAATTTAATGACTTTAAATCATAATTTTACTCCGTAGTTAAATTCACAAAAATGAAATTTTTGCCTATGTAATATGTACTAAGGAATTTATGTCCCTATGTAGTGTATTATAATGTAGTGTGTGTGTAATATTACAGCCGCACAACAACACTCAAAGTCTTATTTTTTATAAGTTGGGATTTTTTCCCTTAAAGATTAATACCACTACTTAAGTTTCCATTTCAAAGAAATAATCAAGATTAATTACGCGAATTTTAGTGACGCTATAGGTTAAATCTTGAATTTAAGTTTCGATTGAAAATATGAATGCTGTTTAGAAAAACGGCAGCTAAAATTTAACTGAGCCTGAAATATCTAGCAAAATTGGGTGCCAATTCAGGTTGTCATTTTTTAAAAAGAGATGGTGACTTGTTCACTGGCTTTCCGTAGCTCTAGAGTAGCGATTTTCACCCGATTCAGAAATTAACGATCATGGAGGAAATTTTATTTAATTGTATATAGTAGTACAGAATTTTTATATACATGTAATAAACAAGCGTTGGTAAAAATATTAAGCAATCAAGATGTACTTTAACAACTTTCAGTGGCGTACACAGGAACTTTTCTAGAGGGGGGGGGGGAAGCCAGGGTCGAAAGTTCTCCATTCTCGTTTCATGCTCCAATACAATGCCCAAAATATTGTTTTGATTTTGTCGATTTTCGGGAACAAAAAACAGTTAAAATTAATTATGGAATAAATAATTAGCATAAATTAATAAAATTAATAAAAATAAATACTTAATTTCCGTAAAATCCGGCGTATTAAGCGCATCCATGTTTTCGAGCTGCATTTTTTAATTTTTAGGTACGTTCGCCGTATAACGCCCCCCCCCCTTTTTTTTTATGAAGAAACCTGAAATATACATATGCATTGCTTTTATGTTTTGAAGTCATTTTTCGAGATTTTTTTTCAAAAGTATAGAAAAAAATAGTATACTTCTAGAACTACAGCCATTTAAGTTCATAAGAAGTGTCAATTCTTTTAAATACATAGTATTTCGATATATGTAAAAGTCTAATTTTTTTCTATGCTCAAATTTTTTTTAAGGCTCTCACTTTTTTATACCCAGCGTATAACGCGCACTTGTATAATCTTAATTTCGATCTTATTTTTCGTGTTAAATGTACGTATTATACGCCAGATTTTACGGTTAATTTTACATTATATTTTCGTAAGATTACAATCAAACAAAAAAAAAATCAAGGGCTATGGGGGAGGGGGCTCCGGACCCGGAGACCACCCCCTTGTGGGCGCTATTGATAACTTTCAATGGAAATTATATAAAACTATTTTCTTATGGAAAAAAAAAATTCATTTTTACATATGGCTTGTATTCTTACTCTAAATAGAAAAAAAAAAAAAACTTTTGGTTGTGTTTCTTTTTTTGTTTTTTAAATTTTATTTTTGGATTACTGAAGTAAAATATTTGCTTCGGTAAAAACTTTCTGATAACTAATAATAACTCTAACCTTAATAAAAAGAAGAATAAAGTGCACACACACACAAAGATATATATAAATTAAACTAATAAAAAATGTAAATTAATATTTTAAAATATACAATTTTATATCTAAAATGCTTAAAATTTTTGGACTGTTCTACATCTGATTTGTATTCTGAATTTCATTTTTCCTCCTATTTTGCAACGTAATTACTTCGGCGTGCGAAAATTATATCACTCGTTACAGTTTTCCGTATTACTCAACTCTTCCGAAATATTTAAATCAGCGCAATTCGATGCAACTCTCAAAGCGTAGAAGAAAATGAAATCCTAGAAATGGACCAGCGCACGCAATGCTTGTTCAGCTTAATTCCGCAGAAATTAAGGACAAATAAACGCGCATTACGTGGTGTAAGTCCAGCGACGCACAAATGTTCCGAGGGAAAGCCTGGTTTCTGGAGGTTATCCCTATGCGTCACTTAACCACCATCATTTCGAATGCAAACGCAACGCGGGATCTTTTTATTCCCAGTTGTGGCGCCACAGTGCTATTTCATAGATCCTAATTTTTTAAACGAAACGCCTGCAAGCTGCGGGAAGAACAAAATGCAGCTCTGTTTTCATTGACAGGAGCGTCATCAAAAATCGTCCGTAGCACGAAGCAGCAAGCGATGATGAAGCGTATTTTCGGTGAATGATTCCATATGATTCATCGGCCTCACACGATGATGACCAACTGGAGGGAGTGTTAAACCTCTTCTCGAACGCGATATTTGAGATGAACTCTTCCCTATTTGATGCTTCAAAGGAACATCGAAACAGCTGTGTTGGCTAAACATATTTCACGTTTCCTCATCAGCGTTGTTCATCTCTGATAGTTATGTAATCGTTGACATTTTATAGACGAAACAGAACTGCGTCGTATGTGGGGATTATGAACGTTTTTTTTTTCGTTCATATATTTTTTTTTATTCTAAATGACTAAGAAAAGAATCCAGAACGTTCTCGGAATTGAATATTACACTAGGGTTTTGTTTAAATGGGGAAAAAATTAAATTTTAAAGGCCATACACTAGTAAACAAACAAAAGATTTTTTTTTAAAAAAAAGTTAAATAAATTTATGAACACATTAAAAAATGTTTTTGTTCGATTTCTAAGAAAAACGTCTTCAATAAATTTATTTTAAGCCTTTTCTTTAATTATGTTACCATTTTATGTGTTTGTTAGAAAAGATTTTTTTTTCTAAAAAATTCACCTTTTTTTGTGAAATATTACCAAAATTAAAAAAACAAGATATCAATCATTGGCATGGCCAAGTAATTTTAGCGCGCTTTTCATGTTTTTTTTTGCAATAATACAACTAATGTAGTGGAGAATATTAGGGTCCCCTTGCAAAGTTAGTAAAAAATTGGTTGAATACGTACTTGGCATCAGGCAGGCTTTGGGCTCCCTAGAGATCCTGCCCGGCCCCCGCGATGCAGGGGTTGCGGGGGTGTACATTACGCCACCAAATATATTATTTTGATTTAATCGATGGTTGGAAACAAAAATCAGTAAAAATAAATTATTGGGGTTTTTTTTGCATTGATTAATAAAATAAGTTATTAATTGTTGGATAATTAATTGTGATTAATTTTGAAGGGGAAGAAGAGAAAAGTTATTTTTTTCATTTATCAGAACAGAAATTGTTAGCTTTTGTTTTTGATTTTTTTACGTACTTTTTACATAGGATTATAATCAATCGGGAAAAAAATAAGGAACAATGACAGGGGTCCGGATTCCTGGACCCCCTCCCACCCCTGTTTGCACCATGGGTTTGACATCACTTGGGCGTCAGTGAAGACCTTTATAGAAAGACTGATTCACGTTAAACCTTTTGTGGCTCGAAGTCCTTACGTTGACGTGATGTGTAAATTACGGGTAAGTGGGATGCTAGGTCAGGTGTTATCTTCGCCACTCTAACGAGGCTCAAAATTAAAGGTTAGTTGTCAATAGCCCTCGTGTTGCCTTAGAGTACGACGTTAATAAACACTCACTCACTCTAACTCTTAAAGTTTTTTTTCGGCGTGGTATAACCTTTTTGTTACTTCTAAGTAAGTCATTAATCAGCGATCATATAATCAAAATCCAATTCTTTATCAAAATTTAAATTTAGAATTATTATTATTATTATTTGCATGTCACGTAATACAGCGTTCCCAGTGGAGCACACAGAAATTTTTCAGGGAGAGGGGGGGGGGTATACAGGATCAGTTCCCCACCATTTTTGTTCATGCTCCAACATTTTTTTTTTATTTGGTCGATTTTCGGGAACAAAAAAAGTAAAAAACTCTTTTTGAATAAATAATTAGCATTAATTAACAAAATTATGACAAATACTTTACGTACTATATACATAGAAAAAATCAATCGAAAAAAAATCAAGGACTCTGGGAGGGAGGGGGGAGACCGGACCCCTTTGTGTTCGCCACTGAGCGTTCCCCAACCTTTTTACCGCCGCGAACCGGTCAACGTTTGATAATTTTACCGCGCGCGCTGAGGATGGGGACGACGTTGATAATTTAAATTTTAGATTGTTTTGATTTAATAGAAGCCCAGTGGGTCCGAGTGGTAGTGTTTTGCGTTTTCACGCCACAGGTCCGTGGTTCAATCCCTAGGCTAGGTAAGGTCGACTCAGTCTTTCATACCTTCAGTGGGTCGACAAATGAGTACCAAGTTTGCTTGAGAACTAAACACTGGGGGTCTCACGTCAGACTGACCACCTTACCGGAACATGTGTGTGCATCTCAGCGCCCAAGGTCATGAAAATTGAAATGGGTACAAAAGGTCTTGGCCCGCATGGGCTGTTGCGCCAGTGAGTTTAGTTCAGTTTGATTTAATAATATTCAGTCAAAATTTCTTCAGAAAAATATACAGTTACACAAAAAAAATGAATATAAAGTGATTTCCATGGGAAATGGCACAAAGCCGAGAGAAATGCCCCTCCCCAGTAAATAAAATGGAAATAATTTAATGTTTCTTGGGTGGCCTGGGTGTTGGGGACAACTGATATAAGGTATATAGCAAAACTGTGTGTTTTTTTTTTTCGTTGTAAAATTTTTTACTGATTTCAGATAAAGAGTTAGCAGATTAGAAGAAAAACTTTAAAAAGAACTTATTTCCGTCTCAATTTATTTTAGGACTTAAAAAAAATGTTATAATGACAAAAAAATTCCTTTATCATTATTCGAAGTATCTCTATTATTGTTATTTTCCTTCGCCGTTCTAAATGTCACATATTTATTGGCACTCTCTCTACTTATTATGTAGATGTTGACAAGTACAAGTAATAGAAGTGAGTGTTACTTGGAAATGTGTGTGCAAATCTACTTTGGATGCAAATGACTAAGGCAAAAAAAAGTGTAAATGGATTCCAGAAATATATTAAATTGTCACAAATTCGGTTGGGAATTCGTCCGAAATTTTTAATAAAATTATTTATCCCGCGTTTGTGGCATCTCAATTTTCCCCCGTGGTTCTTATGTCGTAATTTTACGAGTCATAAGTGTCGTTGTTTCTTCCTGTTAATTTATGTAGTTGTTGACGTTTAGCATGAAACAGAATTGCGCCTTACAGTATAATTCTTCTATTTTTAATTCACAAGTGGTTATAAAGTGAAAAATACTTCTAAGAATAGCTTATTTTCCACCATGTTACTCTTTAAAATTTAATAAAGTATAAAGATTTTAATACTTTATTTTTAACTTGCCAACTGGAAATGCACTTCTTGAATCTAATTTTATTCGTAAATTTATATGTATAAAGCAGAAACAATAAATGATAGTTTAAAAAAATTAAAAAACGCTATAATTAATCGAAATAAGTTATAACTCAATCTTTTAGTCGCCACATCTGAAATAGGCTCTGAAATTAGTCACCTGATGCGGGATGGGATCTGAAAATGCGAAATTGCTAATCCTGATGATCTGGTGGCGGAGCTACAGCGGACATATAACATTTCGTGGTATGAGCGGACACATTTTTACCCCATCTTGGAACAGATTCGATTATCGAAATACAAGGATAATAAATACATTTTTGCCAATCAAATTTAATTATTTGCATTAAATTGTTAATATATTGTAGTGTGAATACATTTTAAACATAGCGAAATGTAATAAAAATGAAAACTTTTTTTCTCAGAGAAATATTAAAAAATTAATAGAGAGTAACGATATAATGAAGGGTATGAACGAAATTCAGGAATTTTGTGGAAAACTGTATTTTAGAGTCAAATAAATATTAGAACAGGTGCAATTGCCATAAAATTAATTAGTTTCATTAATGTAAATAAAAATAAATAATAGAAGTAAAATATATACAAGTAAATAAAAAAAAATAAATACTGACTAACCTTTATGAAAAATGCATAAATATCATTTAACATTGGATTCATTTCATCCTAGTGACAAAACTTAAAGATGTTTGGAATTTTTCTAAAGTGTTTGATGTTTCGAATTCGACTTTTTGTGTTTCTTCTTTTAGTATTTTAACTAATAACTGTCTTTTAATTTGAAATCCAGAGAATTAGGTGACGTTGGGATAAAAAGGAAAAAAGCAAATGTAAAATTGGATGAAAGAATTGAAAACATCCTAAAAGAAAAAAATGTGTCCGCTCTAACCACGATGAGTTTCGAAGTGTCCGCTCAGACCACGAAATGTTATGTGTCCGCTCTAACCACGTCCACTGTAGGGACGCAACCGATAACTTGATCAGGACAATGGAACAAAATTATTAAAATTACTGAATTTTCATCGGTCCCGGACAAGTGAGCAAAGTTTCGAATTAATCTGACTTTTAAAGTGGGTAAAAATATTGAGTTCAATGGGTGGCGTGGCAGAAGCGGACGTGGCAGGAGCGGACACATAACATTTCGTGGCTTTAGCGGACACTTTAAAACTCATCGTGGTTTGAGCGGACACATTTTCCCCCCGTCTTAGAATAGATCCTTTCCCCCATCTTAGAACAGCCGCGGTTACGCAGCCAGAGCGGACAGTAGAAGGGTGGAATTCCAAATTAAATGCAATCACTGGCAGAAACCAGCCTAATATCCACTTATTAGTTAAAATACTAAAAGAAGAAACACAAAAAGTGTTTTTTAATTTGAAATCTAAAGAAATAGGCGATCCTGGAATAAAGGGGGGGGGGATGTGTAAAATTGGATGTAAGAATTGAAAACATCGTAAAAGAATTCGAAACATCAAACAATTTAGAAAAATGCCTAAAATCTTTTAAGTTTTGTAACTAGGTTGGATTAAATCCAATGGTAAAAAATATTCATGCCTTCATAATAAAGGTTAGTTAGTATTTGGTTACTTGTATTTATTTTTCTTTTATTTACTTTTGTATCTGTTTTGTATATTTCACTTCTAGTTTTTATATATTTACTTACATTAATGAAACTAATTAATTTTATGGTAACTGCACCTGTTCTAATATTTATTTGACTCTAAAATACAGTTTTCAATCATTTTTAAATATTTCTCTGAAAGTTTTTATTTTTTTTACATTGCGCTTTTTACATTGTTTTTAAAGTGTATTCGTACTTAATATCTTAAAGATTTAATTCAAATTAAATTTGATTGGCGAAAATGTATTTATCATTGTAATTCAATAATCGAATCTGTTCTAAGAGGGGGGGGGGGTCCGCTCAAACCACGATGAATTTTAAAGTGTCCGCTAAAGCCACGAAATGTTATGTGTCCGCTCCTGCCACATAACCGTTCAATGATTTCGTTACATACAAGTAAAGCTTATAAAAGGGTGTTAAAAAGAGACTCGCTCACTCACTAACTCATCACGAAACCTCCGGAAGTATTAGACCTACAGACTTGAAATTTAACAGATATGTTTCTTTCTTTGAGAAGAGATCTACTAAGAGCCGGGTAACCTAGCGGTCAAGGTAACGGACTCGTGACCTGTGTGTCATGAGTTCGAGCCTGGTATCGATGATCCACCGTGCAGAGGAGGCCGATGCACGTTAAATATGTCGAGACTCAAACTTCCTCCCATTGGTGTGGTATGGTAGTTTTGATAGGGGTGCCAGCTCAGATGTCGTCCTCGTCACTTGACCATGGTTCAAAAGTACGAGGTCCGTCACCAAAAGCCCTTGTGGAGCTGAATAATGCGACGTTATAATATTCACTCACTCAACATAGGAGGGGAGGAGGGAGAAGCGTTATAGATAAAACTTTCTGTTTTTAAATTATTACACCCACAAACCAGAAAACTGGTAAACGTTTCTTTTGTGGAGTAGAGATTCGCTAAGAACAGTTTTTTTGTGGAAATCGACTCCCAAAGGAGTAGCAGGAGAAACGAGGGCTATTAGATTCAGAAACTTGAAATTCGGCATCTTTTTTTTCTGGGGAGTAGCAGGGCCGCCGCGTGGGTATTAGGCGCCCTTGTTCAAGTTGAAATTCGGCGCCCCTTTATGGGTTTCTGTTGCACTCTTACAAAGTGCTACAAATAAAATAAGAATTACTCATTTATAGTATTCGAAGTTTGACTTTCGAACTGAAAAGCTTTAAAATTATAATATTAAAACACGTTTGTCTTATTGCTTTTTTTATTTCATAAATTTTAAAAACAAAACAAAGCCAAAATGATATAAATTTTTTTTAAGTTAAATATAAAAATTAGAACATATATTTAAATACATTGATTCTCCTAGCTTTAGCAGCTACAAATGCTCGTATCAATTCCTTTATATTTAATTTATCCAAAATTTCGCTCTCTATGGATATAATTGACAAGTCCGATAATCTCTTCTGCGCTATAGTAGATCGCATGTAGTTTTTTTAAAATAATTTTAAGTCTTGAATTTGAATGTTTAAAAATGTTCGTACATTTTTCTCAAGGGGAAAATACAAAACAAATCAAAAATAAATTCATAATAACCGTTTGCTGTTATAAAGGAATGAAGTAAAATTTAAAGAAATTACTGATTTAAAATGGCGTCAACTCTCTCCCTCTCTCTATGAAAAAAAGGGATTTCCTGAAGGCAGTGGCGTAGCTAGGTATTTACAGGACATTGAGCAAAAAAAAAAAAAAAAAAAAAAAAAAGGAGGGGCCCTATTTTGGTAGAATTGTATCAAGAAAAAAAAAAGTAAAAATATGTTAATATTTTAAATATACACTGGTGTGCCAAAATTAAGGACGAAGTCGAAAAATTAGCATATCAGCTGAACGAAGAGGCAGAGCGGACAGAAAGACCAATCAGGAGATTAAGTGAGGTCATGTACGGTAGCACATGCGCAGATATGCAGGTAGACGTAATGGGGGAGTGTCTGAGTAGTAAAGCATGTTGTCGGTGTAAGATTAGTATTTCTGGCAAAGAGATTGCACACCGTATAGCAGTTAAAATCACACCGAGTTGCTGCCTCAGCGAGAAATGGCGAATAATCAATTTGTTAGACGACATCTGGATGCTTTTACCCGAGGTCGAATCATTGAGAAGTTGGAGGAAGGTCGCAGTGTGACAAGTGTGGCTGCAGAGTTCGGAATTGTTCACAGCATCGTTTCACGACTTTGGAGACAATTTCAAACTACAAGAACAGCTATCCGGGGGTTCAGTAGTGGTCGTCCATGAGGAACCACACCCGCAGATGACCGGTATATTGCCTTACAGGCCAGAAGAAACAGGCGGCAGACAGCGGGAGAAATCGCTAGACACACGACACAGGCGACTGGACGACCGATATCGCGTTTTACCGTGGCCAGAAGACTGCACGGTGGTGGTCTGTTTGCACGACGCCCTGTACGGTGTGTACCTCTAACGCCTGCCCATCGGAGAAGGCGTTCTCTGTGGTGCCGGGAATACCGGAATTGGAGAGACAATGAATGGGGACGAGTACTCTTTACAGATAGAGCAGATTCAGTCTGAGTAGCGATTCTCATCGCATACTCATCTGGAGAGAGCGGGGAAGCCGCAATCATCCCTCGAACATCATTGAAAGGGACAGGTATGGAGGTGGCGGTGTTCTCGTTTGGGGAGGCATCATGCTTGGTAGTCGTACAGACCTTCACATCTTCGACGCAGGTTCAGTCAACGGAACCCGTTATTGTAACGAGATTCTTCTTCCATATGTGCGTCTTTTTAGAGGCGCTATGGGTCCGCAGTTCCTTTTCATGGACGACAATGCACCATGTCATCGCACAGTAGCTGCCGAACAGCTCTTAGAGAGTGAGGATATTGAACGTATGGATTGGCTGGCACGATCTCCGGATCTCAATCCCATCGAGCATGTATGGGATTTTCTAGGCAGACGCTTGGCAGCTCGTACCTTACCACCAGTAACGATTCCGGAGCTTCGATTGGCGCTGCAAGACGAATGGGCAGCAATGCCTCAACAACTCATTGACACCCTCATTCTCAGCATGGGCAGACGCTGTGAAACCTGCTTAGCAGTCAGGGGAGATCATACCCTCTACTAAAGACCGGATATTTCTTGCTGGACACCCATCACAGGGATGTTTCGGCCTTCAGTCGCATTGCGCTCCATGCTACTTTTTCAATAAAGCTTCTTTTTATCCCTCTGATTTCTCTTTTAGTAAGTGTTGCTTACATTACTCATGTCCTTACGTATTGGGGATCTTACGGTATTAAATGTGTTGATTTGGAATGCTTTTGTACAAAGTTATATTGAAAAAACCGTCTCGTCCTTAATTTTTGCACACCAGTGTATACAAAGCTACAATTTTTACTTACTATCTTCTCTTTCTTGGCGTTGTTTGCGCTTAAACGCACCCCACTTGGATTCTTTCTTTTTTTTTTTAATCTATAATTTTAGTTTTATAATTTATCTAATACGATTTGTATGTGCTCGAGTATTTACAGACGTTAAAAGGAAGCAAAAACGAAATGCTACGCTATAAAACGTCGTTGGAGAATCCCTAGCTATTATAATTTATTCGGGATTATCGAACTCACATCCAACAGAGGGCTTAGAGCTACAAAATGGCCCACCGAGATAGACAGGAAATGATACAAAAAATATGCATGAACAAGAAAATTTAATACAATATTATTATAATTATTTATAAAAAAAACATAGCTGCAAAAGAGCAGAGGAGGGGGGACAAAATTACATCATACGAGAAGATTGCGAAATATTGAAACAGGAAACTAGCTTATTATGAATCATATTGTTATTAAAAATAGAATGTAACTAGGAAGGAATTACTTCTTGTGTAGGTTTTTTAAGATGTAATAATAAGTATGGTAAGAGTTTTCATGGAACTTGAAGTTTATTTTCAAATAACAGTCTATAAGAAAATATTAAAAATAACAAGAACTTTTCAATAAGTAAAGTTCGCAACACTGAACAAACAACGGAAAGCATTTAGGTGAAATCCCTACAATTTCGAAATTACTTTCAATTGAATTACGACGATTACAGCTATGTTGCAACCTTTTATATTTATATCTTAAATTTGGAAGAAATCGTAAATTCGGCTGCCCTTGTGTATAGATATCCTGCTTAGAATCTAAAGAAATTCATGGTTCAAAAAAGAGTGTTGTTGATCACGATAAAGCAGTCCTTCTCAAACTTTCAATATTTGCGACCCAGTTTTCAGTCATAATTTTCATCGCGCCCCACTTCTTACAATAACAATGTACTGAATGCAATTATAATGTACTTTGATGGTAAAACTACGATGCAATACGACTTTAATTATAAACGCACTAATTAGATAAATATTAAGTTTTGTAAATAAATTTTGTATATGACAAGCCCAAGAGAGTCACTAGAAATTACTGAACTTGTTTTTAATTGAATATTGATAAATTAATTATCAAATACTTTGTGCAGAACTGATACATTTATAAGTAGTGCGTATTATATCAGTTTGAATGTATATTTCATTTTTTATTATATAAGAATATATTTTGCTTTTAAATATTTTTATTAGATTGATGATTATTTTAAATATTTTATTTTCGATTTTTCGTAATATGTTCGTGCTTTCTCTCCCCCCCCCCCAAGTAGGGTTATCGCGCCCTCCTTAGGGGGCGCGCCTCACAGTTCGAGAAACGCTGCGATAAAGATTTTATTTCGAGATTTGAAAACAATTTAATAACATGTATACATGACACAAAATATGATTTGGGGAAGAAAGGCCAAGCGATTTACATAATAATTTGGCCAATAGTGAAACGAAGATTTGATAATTTTGATATAAAAATGAAAGAGAAAAATTGGCTTTTTAATAAACACTGAGCGGTTGCACGTTCTCTGTAATTTTAATTTTTTTCTCTTTTTTCACCCTTCAATTTTTTGTCCCCCCAAATCTTTTTCGTCCTAGAGTTAGAGCGCCTAAGCGGAAAAGTGGGCTTGGTAGTGGGGGGGGGTGGTACGTTATGCCACTGGACAACGGTCATCACATAATAATACAGTCTTATCACTTTTGCCAATTGACATGCAGTTTGAAATTAACTGTTTTTCTTAGGGAATGTACGGGAATAATATTTGACGACATTAAAATTATCCGGATCATGATCTTATTAACACGAAGTCGAGAACGAAATGAGGCCCCCATTGAGAGCGACGTCCTGGATCCGGGGCTAGTTGGCCCATGCCTTGAAGCGTCTTTAACTACAATACAATACGACTTTAATTATAAACCGCACAATTTATCAAGATAAATATTTTGTATATGACAAGACCAGGGAAGTCACTAGAAAAAACTTGTTTTTAATTGAATATTGATAACTTAATTATCAAATACTTTGTGCAGTACTGATACATTTATAAGTGTTGAGTATTATATCAGTGGGAATTAGTATTTTATTTTTTTATCATATAAGAATGTATTTTACTTCGTAATTATTTTAAATTGTAAATTATTTTATCAAATTGATAATTATTTTAAATCTTTTGTTACTCCACACAGAACGTGTTTTTATTGTTGGTATCAGAAATCAGATTTTGTTTTACACAAACGAAAGCAATCCGCAGAAACGAAAGAAAAATTAAATTAAAATATAAAATTCAAAAAAATAAAATCTTATTTAATTGCTAAAAAAATATAAAACATGCAAAATTGCAAGTTTTTTTTATTAACAACTTTTATGTGTGTGTGTAAATAACATTAAATTAAAAAAATATAAGCTGCGCCGATATCGACTCCTACTTTTCTGGGAGGTTACGGGGCGGTATGGATGAAAGAAATTTCGATTTCTGAGCAATTATACCTACAATCGGTACGTTTCTTTTGTTGAGTAGAAATCCGCTGAAAATCAGGTTATTTTGAATAATTGTTTTTTCTTGGAAATCTTTCATTTTTTCAAAATAACATTTGTATCTTTGAGGAATTAACGGTTTTTAAATAAGAGCCTTGTGTGTGTTATGAACTTTTTCACACTTTGCCTAAACAGCATTTGTCATTTATAGAATGATAAGGTTTTATCTGCAATACAACGCCTAGGGAAAGTTTTTGATAATTTTTGTATTTTATGCTTTGCCTAAAAACGCCGGGCATTCTATAAATGCGTAGGTGCTCTAGAGAATGCCGGTTTTTCTTTCATATCCGGTAACATAATATGTATATTTAAAATACAAACTTAAAGTTCTTTTATCTTTTACATTTAATGTAATGATTTTTAATCTATCTTAACGTTTTCATTTAATCCTTCTTAATAATATTAAAAATCAAGTAATATATTTTTTTGGCAGCAAAAAAATTAATATTTAAGCTGTTGCCATTCAGGTTACAAAGTCCTTAAAATTTTCATTCACGGTTATATTCCTAAGCATGAATATATAATATTTATGACCACATGCAGAAATAAATAAAAAAAAGAGAGAGAGACGGCTGATGTTGAAATATTCAGGATAATATGAATATGATTTGAATCCGAAATTTGAATGTCTCGAATTTTTCCTTTTTTAAAAATGAATATTTAAATCAAGAACTCGTTTAGTATCGTATTATTCTTTTCATAAACCAGCTTGCTTTAAATTCTAAGGTTTCTTGTGACTCACGTGTTATATAACTGATTTATTTACATCACACTTGTTCATATTTATAATCAAAATATTTTTAAATATAATTTATAGCATAGCAAAGATCTTACATTTTCATTACTCTTTTTCTAATTTCAAATAAATATATTAATTTTTCATACTGATTTGGAAGTAGAAGAAAAAATATACAGTTTTTTGATAACTGTTAAATAATATTTTGATAATTCCATAACTAAGAGAGAAAAAGCATAAAAAAGAACAATTTATGATGTAATTTTAATTTTGTATAATTATTAAAATTTATCAAAATAAATTTATCAAATTATTCAAAAATTTTTGACAATGGTGAAGATCGCATTTATAGTTTGCCTCAGAAACTAATTCTATTTCTTCTTAATTTAAATTCTTCACTTTAAAATTTTTTCCCACCACTCACTAATCATGGCAAGTGAATATTTCAATGCTCACCAAAAACACAAGACAGGGGATTAAGACCTCATCAGAGATCAAGTGCCCCATCGATCATTCTACCTTCTACCGTTCTTCTTAATTTGTTTTTCTTAGCTTGTTTTGGATGAAAAAGATTTTAATTCTTTTTAAATATCCTCACCATTCCACGCAAAATGTCTGCACATTGGTAACTCTACAGAATATTTAACACATTTTCTTCAAAAAAATTTGCTAAATTATATTGAGTATGGTTAATATAACTAAACCTGGTGGTGCTACAGCCCATGAGGACCAAGTCCTACTATGCCCATCTCAGTTTGCATGACCTTGGGCACTGAGGTGCATGAGTAGAAGTTCCGATCAGGTGGTCAGATTAACACGAAACTCCCAGTGTTAAGTTCCCAAGCATGCTTGGTACTCATTTATCGAACCACTGAAAGGATGACAGGCTAAGTCAACCTTGACCAGCTTGGGATTTGAACCCCGGGCCTGTTGCGTGGAAGCATGATACGCTACCACTCTTAGCTGCACATTAGATGTGTGAGCGCACACTACCTAGCCCAACTTAAAAAAAACTATATTTTTGACATAATTATTAATTAAATGAATGAAATAGGAAGAAATTTGGGAAGTTGTAATAGTTAACAAAATCAGCCCATCATGCAAGAGGTGCTCGAAGGCTTTCTTTTTGGTTATTTTAGAACACTTCACACACTGTGTGATGCTATTCTCCAAGAGAAGTTGTACTATGTTTGTAAAGAAGCCACATTATGGAAAATCCAGGATAATATGAATAGCATTTGTATATATATAATCTAAGATTCAATGAAGGAAGAGAAACTCAAACTCTTTGGGACATTGCGTTATTATTCGGGGGGGGGGTAAAATTGATTTTGGGGTCTTTGAACTATGTCAAGGGGTCCGCGCAAGATTTAATTTAAATAAAAAATATTTTGATCTATATTTATTATTACGGAAATGAACCCTTTTGCGCGTGGACTAACTCAGATCCCAAAACACAGATGAATCTATACTAATACAAGGAGCATCTTATTGAAATATCCACAAATAAGGGGTTTTTTTTGTCAAATTTTTGTTGTATTTTTGTCCACAGTGTTTAAACAAGGATACCACGAATTCTTGGTTATAAAAACAGATCCCAATTTTATATCCTACAGTATGGGTTATTGTACAGAAGTTGTTGACTACTTTCCCGTCTTCCTATTTGGTAGAACGTGAATTTAGCGCCGTAAAAAACTTCATCACTCAAAAAAAGAAACCGATTATAAAAACTAGTGCTCGAGGGGATTTGCGGTTGCTACTCACAAACATTGAGACGGACATAAATACACTCATAACATCTCATCAAGTTCATCCAAGTTATTAATTTCTTTTTATTTTATGTTAAACGAAAGTTATAAATTTCAATAAGTAATTCTTCAACAAAATGTTTGTTTTTGTTAAATTCGTAATTTTTATACTATGCATTTATGTAGCTTTTTCACTTGGGAAAGTTTTGACTTTAAACAGAGGTCCGTGGGCAAGTTTTGACTATAAAAAGAAGTCCATGGGTTAAAAATGTTTGGGAACCCCGCTTTAAAGCAAGCCATTTCACAATAATGACTTTTATATTTGTAATGGGTCTGGGCTATCGTACCAATAAAAAGGTTTACCTGAAATCCAATGCAAACTGAAGCAGGTTAAGAATTATTATTTATCTAAAGAATCATTGAGGTGTAATGGTATAATGATTTTTCAAAACGTGAAACAAATGAAAATCGCTATAATCTCACAGATTTTGTCACTGTGAGACGCAATAAAAAATACCAGTCATCTGCATGCAATGAATGAGTACACTGATTCTTTTATGTGCATTATGTAATTTTAAAATATTTTTGGTTCTTACGTATTATACCATCGACTGATTTCGTCAGATCAAAAGCCTTCCAATGCAGCGATATTTAGCCAATAGTCGAAAACCGTTCTCGTGCTCGTTCAAACACAATAATTACGTATAGTAATAATGATGGCAGCATTTGGCGACGTCCTTTGAATTGGCGACATTTTCTAATTTGGCGAAATTAGTTGAAGGTATAATACATAAATACCAAATTTTTTAAGTAACTTTAAGTTTCTTTAACCTTTGTTTTTCTTCATATGGCCATTTGATTGAAATAGTTGAAAATTACTTATTTCTCTTTATAAAACTTATAGATTTAAAAAAAAAATCAATGTTTTGAATAGTTGAAAGAAGTAATAATTATGAAATGTTATTAATTTTTTAGGTGTAAATATCTGCTCTTAAATACAGAGTAAGAAATCGAAGCAATCAATTTTGATGAAAACAAAAAACCATTGCAACATACGTGAAGTAATGTGTCAAAGATATTTTTAAAACTTTCGACAGATAACTATTCCCCTCCCTCGCCTTTTGATCTGAATTCCTTCAATTCATCCATCAATAAGATTAACTGTTTTATGTA